>QKWP01000056.1:20807-38587 GCA_003550325.1 Gigaspora rosea | reverse complement strand
TTTTGAAATTCTCTAAAACTTTGATCAAAGATATCTTTGCAACCACTTGATCAAATTTGATGAAAATTTTTTAATTTGAATTCTATGGATCCATAAAATTCAAATAAAAAAATTTTCATCAAATTTGGTCAAGAACTTGTAGAGATATCTTTGATGAAAAATTCTTTTATTTCTATAAAGTATATTATAAAGAAGCTGCGCCAAATGAAAAAAGCTATTATGGAATAAATATTTAACCAAATAACTTGAAATTTTAGAAAGCAAAATTTTAGCCTATTCTCTATTGATTATATTAGTGCGCAGTAATTTGTTTCATTTGAACTTGTAAAAATCTAGCCTATAATGATAATTTTTTTGTTTTCATCAAAATTGAAAATTTTAAAAAATCCTAAATCTGGAAGCAAATTGAAAAATTATTATAACTTCATCAATATTAATCTGTTTTTGATGAAATTTTAATTGAAGACTCTTGAATACCTATTCTATCAACTTATTAAGTTATGTTTTGAAGGTTTCATTTTGAGAAAGTGCTTCTGGAAGCATTTGAAATTTAGGGAAAAACTTGCAAAAATGTATGTGTTCAAATTTACAAAAACGTTAATATCTTCACGAGTTTTTAATATTTTTTCATGAAATTTGAAATTCTATTAGTTAATGTTATGCGCTACAAGTCTTGTTATAAATTTTTTTTTAGTTAGCATAGTAAAATTTTTTGTAAATCATCACCAAACAGTGGGTTATTTTGAAAAAGCAAAAAAACATATTACAAAGAAACTGTATTGAAATTGTTTACAAGAACTTTCATCAAAGATATCTCCATGAGTTCTTGACCAAATTTGATGAAAATTTTTTTATTTTAATTTTACTAATCTATAGAATTCAAATAAAAAAATTTTTAAAAATATTATGATTTCAAAATTTTACAAATTGATTCTAACTTTGTGCTCTAAAAAACTTATTCAGCATATTAATATACATTATTCTAGTATATTTAATTTTATATTTCTTGAAAATTTCAGAGAAGATACTAACTATATAATAATCTACTACAATTATTATATGAATTACTAACTAATTTGCTTAATGATAACTCTGTACAATTGCATTACATAATTATTTGTTTATCAACATACAATCATGATCAACATATGGGCCGATTTGAGTAATTCATAAGTAGTGCTTATTTTTTTAAAAACTTTAAAGCTAAATAGCTTTTGATCTACTAGTCCGTTTTAAATGATTTTACTACCAAAATGTTCGTCTCTTTGAGACGATTTCAACAAGCCCACAATCATTAAAATCCAATTACAAGAACACGAGAAAATGCGCTATCAAATAGGTAACGCACCTTTAGGGTTGGACAATTGGTTAAACATAGGTCTAACCAATTGTCCAACCCTAAAGGTGTGTTACCTATTTGATAGTGCATTTTCTCGTGTTCCTGTAATTGGATTTTAATAATTTTGGGCTTGTTGAAATCGTCTCAAAGAAACGAACATTTTGGTAGTAAAATCATTTAAAACAGACCAGTAGATCAAAAGTTATTTAGCTTTAAAGATTAAAAAAAAATAAGCACTACTTATGAATTACTCAAATCGGCCTATATGTTTATCATAATACATATGCAAGTTGCTATTGATACTAAAACCTGATTACATGCTACAACTACTTTTACTTATTTTCAATTATAATTGATTATAATTTTGCTCCGTATAACTATTAATAACTTGTTATATCTGGATCGATCATCATAGCATGACTTAACTTGTTATAATAATTCTTGCAAAATGTGGATAACTTGCTAAAAATAAAATATAACATGTATAAAATCTTAGAAATTTGCCAAAATATTCAATTATGACCCTTTTTAAAATTAACTTCAATTTGCTAAAATTTAAATTTGGACCTTAGATCAAATTTGAATCAATTTGCTAAAAAAAAATATGATATATCAGAGATGTCCAGGGTCCTTCTTTCGCAGTATTGGCATTGAACATATGTTCATTTAATTTTACTATGATTGAACTGGACTGGACATTGGACATATGCTTGAACATAGTCCAGGTCCAATATGTCCAACTATTTACTAAAATTTTTAAAATTATTTATTATATAAGTTCAACAAAATTCTATTTAAATCTATATAATAAAAGAATTTAAATTAGTATAAGTTGCAATAGAATTTTAAATAAACCTGAGCAATAATAAATCGACCAATCATGATCGAGGATTATCAAAAAAATTTTGCTCGAAAATTTATAATAGAGCGAATTTATACAAAAACGGCCTTTTTAACCAGCTTTGCATTTATAATTAAGTACGTAGAACATTATGAAATTCATGTATTTAATTATAAGCCAAAAGTAGATTAAAAAGGCCATTTTTTTGAAAATTAGCATCCTAATTTACCCTTGATAGTTACCAACCCATCTTACAATGCCCAACCCATCCTAAAACACCTGAGTATTTCAACAAACGGTAAAAGTACTTCTTTCTACAGCTTAGCATAGCTCTTTTATTTGATTTTTTTGGTTTTTTAACTTGTCTAGACGTCGAAGAAGCCCTTTTGTTAGTTGTAACAAGTGCTTCATTTGTTAGTTTTTCAACGTCACTTAGGAGCAAATTTTCATGTAACAGTTTATTGAAAAAAGGCCCAATTATGCCGATCCGCTAATATGTTCTATTTAATATATAACTTTAGAATTAACAATTTTCAATAAGTTATACTGAAGTTATAATATAGTGCTTTAATTCTATTTTTGATAGATCATTTAGATTCTATCAAATTTAGATTGAATCTGCATTAGATTATACATATTTAAAGTTAGTATTTAAGCATATCCTTAGATTTGTTATTCAAGTTTTTTTGACTAATTTGACTAAAAATCTTTAATCAGGAAATCTAAATATAGAATGAAGCTCTGCTATATATATATATGTTAATTTTAATTTTTTTTTTTATTTTTATTTTTTTTTTTTCAGTTACAAGGTGAGGTCATGCCTTGGTTTTTTTATTAAGCATAGTTATTATTACAACAGCCAAGATATATTGTATTGAATAACTACAACTACCAAGTACCAAAACTTAGACTATTTTATCTATGACCTAAACCTACCAGAGTATCCTATGTCCCACTCATATACTCAACCTGGTTTTTGCACCTTACTTGTCCACTAATAGTACCTGTAGTACTACCGCCACCTTACTTGTTCACTAATAGTACCTGTAGTACTACCGCTGCTAGGTTTGTATCTCAAGCCACTTTTTAAATGCTGCCGCAACCTGGCCCGTATCTCAAGCCTATACCTTCTTACTAGTATCTATAGCACGATACATGCCCTTACAAAGTTTACCAACCCCGGTACTTCTCCCGTTCCTCTTCTGGTTACTTTCCAGTTGCTTTTCTTACCCCTACCTCGCTTTCTTTCCCTGGTTATATTCCTACTCCCAATCCGAGGACCCGGAAGGAGTGGTCTGCCATTGGCGAACCCAATGGTCTCCCTCTCCTTGGTAGATGCTTCCATAACACATGTCCTTTTCCTCTGGTGCGACTCCGGCGGTCTAATTGGTAGAGTCCCGCCATAGGCCCTTTTGTCGTAAGTTTGCTTCCGGTCAGTCCACTTTTCGGTCAGTCCGCTTTCGGTCGATTCTCATTTGATTTTTGTTTAAGTACCGTTGGAAGTCAGCTACCTCTTTGCTCGGGTCTTGCCAAGTATAGTTTCCTTTTGTTCTACGGTTCTGTGCATAACATAGCACCTGCGCTCTCCAGAATCTATGCGCCCCAATTGTGTGTGTAATACAGTGCCAGAGCTCCCAATATGAGTTAGTGTAATCTGGGAAACAGATTTGTACATCCGAGCTCAGAGTCCAGGTTATCGTAATGCAGATAAATTTTTCAAAAATCGTCTCCGGTGGGATTTAAACTCTGTACCTTTTGTTACAACTACTTGGGGATGACAACAATCCAACTACACTATGTCACCACACCCCTATATATTAATTTTATAATAATTATTATTACTATTAATTAAGCTGATTTTATTACAATTACAGAAATTAGTAGTTTTTTATACTGTATATTGCTGAAAATAAGTTCTTTTTCTTTTTTGTTAAAAAATCAAAAACGTCTTTGATTTGAAAATAAGCTACCCTATAATTAACAAAAGTTGCTATATAGTAAATTTCAAACTTTCTAAACAAATTAATTAAAGTCGCTAAAGTAAACTTATTTGGAAGTTCTAAATATATATATCCTGAAATTTATAACAAAATTGGAGAACATTTTATTAATTAACTTTTAATTTTTATATTTAACAAAGAGATTAAAATTTTATTAACAAAATATTTATTGACAAATAATAAAAAGTACTTCTATTTTAATCAAATATTCAAAATATGTGTAGTTTAGTCTCCTAAATAAGTTTATATAAGTGTTATTAATTGTTTACATAGTAGAATTTATACTTTACTATATAGCAACTATTGGCAAATTGATCAAAAATCAATTATATCTGAAAATAAGCTACCCAGATTTTTTGTGTTCAAAATTATTCAAAAAAGGGGGTGTATTTCAGAATATATAGTAATAACTATAGTTAATTTTATATTGTTAAATTATTTGAATTTTATCTTTGCATTAAAAGTATATTTTAATAAATTTAGTATAATAGTACAAAAATTTATAATTTGATTAGCCAATTGTTACATAATTATATACTGATTTAATGTTAGGGAAGTGCAGTAAATCACGTAATTAGGGTTTACATAGGTCCTGACCCCTAGTGATAGGACTATTGACCAATCAAATTTAAAAAAACTCAAAAACGCTTTGACCTAAAAATAAGCTATCCTACAATCAACAAATGTCGCTACTAGAGCTGCAGACATTTAGAAGATCCAAGGTAGTACGTCACTCTTCACGTCATATAAAATTTATATATAATCATATTAAACGTCACGTCACATACGTCATGTCAAACGTCATAGTATATGTTCATTGATATTCTAATGTCTGCAGCTCTAGTCGCTACTTAGTAAAGTCTAAATTTCACTAAGCAAATCGAAAAAATCGATTAAGTAAACTTATTCAGCAGATCAAAATACACTTACCACAAAATTTTCATAAGTATTAGAGAATTTTTTATTAATTGACTTTTGATTTTTACGTTCTGCGAAAAAATTAAAATTTTTAAAAAAATATATTCGACGAACGTAAAAGTTAAAAGTTAAATAATAAAAAGTTCTCCAATACTTATGAAATTTTGTGGTAAGTGTAATTGGATCTGCTAAATAAGTTTACTTAATCGATTTTTTTCAATTGCTTAGTAAAATTTAGATTTACTATGTAGCAACTATCTGCGATTAACTAAAAATCGATTTTCCTCAATATGATTGACTATTTATCTGTTATACTATATATATGTTGTACCCGGATTTGGAATTTGTCCCAATTCGGAATCTGGCCTAATCCTACCTCTAACACTAGCCCTAACCCTAACCCTAAAGTCACCTAAAGTCCTAATTCTGCTACAAAATTCTCATCTAGGGCAGCCCGATTCCGAATTGGGACAAATTCCAATTTCAGGTACAACATATATATATATAGGATGTGATATTTGGGGACCTCCCACCCCCTAAAAAATTACGTAATTTTCTGCACTCCCCTTATACAATGTCCAATGTCCAACCTCTTCTGGTCTGATAGATTGGACTGGACTAGACATGGATGATCCAATATCTATATTATACATGAGGACAAAAGCATTTCGGGTTTTAAAACCTGAAATTAAAATTTGAAGATGAAATTGTTTTTGACCTATTTTACTTGAAAAATGAAATTATTTAATACTTTTTTTGAATAGACAAAATTATAAGGAACATATCTAATAAACTTTATTTGCTCTTCCTTATAAAAAATTTTAATTTTAATTTTCTCTAATGAAGACGAAATAGGCCTTTTTTAAAAATCAATTTCGGCGGCATCACTAGTCCATATCCAATATCCAGCCCAACACTGCCTTCTCATATTTAAATGAAATATTCTACAAAAGAAGAAAGTGTTAATTTCTATAGTATTTAAAAAAAAGCAACTCAGAACAAAAGTAAAAACTTGACTATTTTAAATTTTTTGTTTCTTACCCAATCCAAAATTTCAAGCACCCATTTCGTGTTAACAAAACAAAACTATAGAAGCATATTATTCCTATTTAAATCGATCTAGAAAAAGGGTTTATCCTTGTATCATAGTCTTTACTCAGATTTATATTCCATTTCGTATTCAAATTATTTCAATTAAGTAAAAGTCTACAAAAAAATAGTAGTTTCTAATTCAAAAAAGAAAAATCAAAAGAATGAAACCTTTTAGTACTATTCACTCTATTTCACGGCTTCTTACATTACACAAGTCCAAATTTTCAAATATACACTTCACATTTCAGTGTAGCAAGACCTATAGAGAGAAGAAAATTGTTTGTACTTGCTTCTAAAAGAAAAGAAAATCAAAATCCAGAAAATGTTAACTGGTACACTTTCCTGATATTGATCACTATAATTTTAAAAATCACATTACCTACTAATGATTGTAGCCAAATATAAACCTTTTTTTAATAAGAAAATTAAACTTGGCATAGTAAATAAAGTTGTACAAAATAATGATTTGCATATACTTTAAAATTTTTAGGCATAAATAAAACTTTATTAAGCCATATTTACATTTTTGATCAAAAAAACGAAAATTAAACAATTTTTTATTAGGTCAACGCATTTTAAAACCAACTATTATTTATCCCTTAAACCATCTGAGTTAAGTGGGCAAATTTGGCACTAAAATAATTGGAAGAAAAGTAAACATATAGCAAAATTTTTTTTTTGTTAAAAGACTAACCAAAATTAATTAGAGTAACTCACAGGAACACAATGCATATAACAATACGATAGTATGTCATTGCACATGCCATGTGATACAAGTAAAGATCGCAAGCAAAATTTCACGAAATATTTTGCATTTTTGTTAAGAAATGTTTATTGGACAAAGCTTCTCAATCACTCTGATAATTCAGCTTTGAATATTACAGACATAGATAAAATATCATCATATGAAATGTGAGGACTTATTCATAATATTTTTTTTCGATTTTTTAATANTATATGCTTTTAGGTATGGAGAATAACATATTTTAAAACCAACTATTATTTATCCCTTAAACCATCTGAGTTAAGTGGGCAAATTTGGCACTAAAATAATTGGAAGAAAAGTAAACATATAGCAAAATTTTTTTTTTGTTAAAAGACTAACCAAAATTAATTAGAGTAACTCACAGGAACACAATGCATATAACAATACGATAGTATGTCATTGCACATGCCATGTGATACAAGTAAAGATCGCAAGCAAAATTTCACGAAATATTTTGCATTTTTGTTAAGAAATGTTTATTGGACAAAGCTTCTCAATCACTCTGATAATTCAGCTTTGAATATTACAGACATAGATAAAATATCATCATATGAAATGTGAGGACTTATTCATAATATTTTTTTTCGATTTTTTAATAGTAAATTAATAGTGATTAATAGAGAATCGCTGTACTACTAGCATGCATATTCCTTGTAATATACCACTACTACATAATATAAAATCACAAGTTGATCTGCAAAATGGTATACTTTAATTCTAGCTTATAAAAGAGGGTAGAAATGCTTAGAAAAATCCAGCACAATCATTTAAAAATTAAAAAAACAAGATTTTAGCAGACAAATTTGCCACTGGATGGTTTAAGGGATAATAGGGTTTTTTTTTTGAAATTTCCTTGGTAGTATACCCAAGGGCGCAGTTGGCGCTCTTTTTATTAATTCATTATTATGAAGGTCTATTACATTATTTTACAGGGGATTCCTAAACTAAACCTCTCTCCAATCGTCCATTTTTTCTGGCTGACTCCAGCAGGTTGACCACGTCTAGTGCCCCGTACCATAGGATCATAGGCAGCTTGAAGGGGCTACATATCCCGCCGGTACACTATATAGGTCAGCCTTTTTTCATCTGCCCCGAGAGCCACTTCCATTTTTAGTCGGTGTAGTGTTAGGTTCCTGTTCTTCTTTTTTCTAATTCGGTCGGTACCCTTGTCTTTGTTCTCATTTGTTTTATTCTTTTTATAGTGGATGATCCTTATGTTTATGACTTTTCTTGTCGAATTTTTCCTTTTCTGGATGCCGCATGACCTCGTGGCTATGTCATGCATCTCATTGTAGCTGTAGTACCAAGTCTGGAAACAGTGGAGATGTTTGACGCCTCATCACAGATCCTTGCTATTCGTGATCCTAACACGGTTTTTGTCATCCACTAGACTCGAACCGGCGACCTTGCGAATATGACCCTGGAGCGCTAACCACTGCGCTATCCAACCCAGGGACTATAATAGGGTTTTAAAATATGTCGATCTAATAAAAAATTTTTTAATTTTTGTTTTTTTGATCAAAAATGCTAAATACGACTTAATAAAATTTTATTTAAAACATCTAAAAATTTTAGAGTATATGCAAATCGTTATTCTGTACAACTTTACTTACTACGCCAAGTTACCTCTCTCAAAGGCGCTTTCATATTTGTGTTACAGTTTTGAATATTCGAAACAAGATTTAGTCTTTCTTGGCAAGAATTGCTGTTTATTTTTAGTGAAAAAATGTATATAAAAGGAATGATAGTATTATGCATTTGAAAGCGTTTTGTATAGTAGGCTATTTTGATCACTATTCTTGATACTATTTTTGATCTAGATCTTAATTCTTGATTAGCACTCCATTTTCACTTCACTATGAACAACAGTTGTATTTATATTTAAAAAAACTATTTAAGGCGCAGATCAAATACTAACCTTTTATGTATTTTGTATTCACTTGTGCTGCTGTATATTATAAAAAATTTTTTTTCTAATAGTACAGTACATACATATTGGATTTAAAGTTTTTGTAATCTATTTTTTTAAGAAATTTAAGTCATTATAGTGAAGATTCGATTAGTAAAGAATTTTGAATTTCAAAATTATAAACTTCAACTAGATATAATGAAGTTCATATAGTATTCTCTCAATATAAGCTATAGTAAGAACTTCATTATAATGAGAATGAGCTGTATGTAATTTTCTAATTGATTTACAGAAAATTAATTGGGTAGTGGTGACCTAATAAATAGGAGCCATATGAGTAGTAATGCAAAACGGCTATGCAAAGTTGTAGGCAGATTAGCTTAACTGAGCTATAGTTCAGCTTGTGTTATGTAGAGCCAATTTAGAGCTATGAGCCGATTACATTATATGCCTTAACTATTATTATAAACTTTCGTATTTATAATATTTATACTCATACAGGCGGGTTCCCAAAATTTTGTGTTGGGATATCTCAGAGTGCATTGGCATTATTGTCAGCTGGATTGAAATTTAGTAAACTATTTATATGAATATTTGGTTCTTTCCAAAATAGATCTTAACTCTTATATTAATTCTTAAAACTCATCAGAGCTCTTTGCAGCATGTACACCTTTCTGAAAAATGTGTACAAGCTCTTATTTGTATTGGCTTATAGTTAGAACACGGCATTATGTTTCGAAACTAAATATTATGTTTTTATACTATTGCTGCTTTGCACATTTGCAAATTATTAATTACTAGAATATCTTTACATGTATTAACACTAATATACAGGTACAATCTCTGTGATTTTTAAATTTATAATATAATCAATTATGGTTCAGGTTTTAACTAATTTATTCATAATTCACTGTTAATTTTTTTGTATAGTATTAATTTATATCGATATTAAAAAACCTTCGATTGAGTAAGTATAATATTTGAAAATAATCTATCTATCTAATAAATTGTTGAACCTCCATAAGTGCGTGATGTTCTTGGGACCAAACTCTAACAAAGTGCACTTAAAGATCAATAAGAGAAAGTGCATTTGTAGAGATTATATGTATATATATATATTTGAGCCAGAATTTGTGTGTGTTATTTATAAAGACTTTGCTCATATAAGTGCACTTATGGAGGTTTTACTGCAATACGATTGGGCATATTTTTGCACTATTTGGACAAATTGGACATGGTCTAAATGTTCAATATAAATTAGATCCGTTTAAACATTGTCCAATGACAACACTGTATAAGACTCAATTTAAAATATATGTTGTGGATGGATTCAGATTTCTCGGTATTCTAATCATAATTTGTTTATTTGCTTTTTGCATTATGACAAATTTATGAAATTTGTTTATTTGCTTTTTGCATTATGACAAATTTATGAAATTAAGCTAAAATTCGGTCACTATGTCCAAGTCTCTGATTTAAATTTCTGACCACCATCACCAACTTTAATTGTAACAGTTGCAGCTGAAGCTACAGATAGAAAAACCAAGAATATGGCAAGAAATGATAAATAAAATCGAGACATTTTATTATGATATATATGTGAGTTGTTTTAAAAAAAAAAATCGTATTTTTATTTTTTGAATCTAAAACCAGTTAGAATTTAGATGAAGATCAGAGAAGAATTTTGTTTGAGAAAAGTAAAGAACAAAAGAGACTGAATGAGGATTTTTTACATAATTTTTTTTTTGAATCGTCATCGGTTATTACTAAAAAGAGACAGAATACTAAATTGGCGTTTGCATAAAGTTTATTGTATAAAAAAGGATAAAATAATAATTTATGTAAAAGAAGCAAAATTTTAAAAATGATGATTGTTTAAAGGTACATACATACTATGTATGAGCTATTTGGGCCAGTTGAGGTCAAAGATCGATGGTAGTGCAAAAAAGAGAATGTATGCCCGTACGCCCGTACGCATGAACAGTACATATGTACGGACGTAACATTTGTTATTCATATAATGATTGTGTTAAAATTAAATTTTAGGCCAAATTACATATTAATAAATCGATACCGAACTCCTGAAAAATTTTTTTGGACCTCTTATCTATACTGATAACATGTCGTCGCTTTTAACGTATTACATTATACATAAAAATTTATTATATTGAATTTGTAGTCAAATTTTCAGATTTTGGATTAATAAATTCGTCATAATGTCTTTGATCGGTCAGAGCTTATTAGATCTATGTTTTTTCAATATCAACTATTATTTATTTAGTCTCAACTGCTATGCTACTAGATGCTCACTGCTGTGAAATGTGAACCTTGTTTATAAAAAAAAAGCTATTCGCATCATGGTACATAGATCATGACCAGAATTATGTTAGAGTTAGGGTAACAGATTAGTAGTTCCCTGGATTATCAGTTATTTGTTATCTAGAAAAGTTTTACTGACCTATAAAAAAACGACTACTTTGACAAATTGACATGAGTCCCGATTGACAAATTGGGCATGGGGTGCTCAACGATTAACTTCTGCAAATTGACATGAGTCCCGATTGACAAATTGGGATGATTAAGTGAAGTCATTAGATTGTTTAAGTGTAATGTGAAATTTTATAAAAAACGCGAAATTTTTTCAGTTTATACTTAACAATTTTCCCTATCTTTCTCCAGATCGCTTTTCTATATGAATTAAATATACTGACAATATTATATTAACTTTCTGTTAAGTTTCTTGGGAAGAACATGACATTCCAAAAAAAACTCTTTCCCAAACATCCGTACATCACTAAGTAAACAAACAAAAAACGGAAAAGAGTACACAAACACACGGCTTTTATTGTACAAATAATTAAGTAATTAATTAATTAAATAAAAAGACAAACTATAACAACACCTAGGAGAAGCTGAAAAGAAAAGGAAAGACAGAGAACGACAGAAGTAGTCGAAAAGACAAAACTACACAAGAACAGGTCTTCGGACCAGATTTGATAACTTTGCTCAAAGGGATGGAGGCATTCAAAGAATTTGAAGTAGCACAAGAAAGTTTTACAGAAAGATTAATCAGACAAGACGAAGAGGCTGCTCAAAAAATAGAAGGAACAAAGAAAATCAAAAGAAAACACTTGACAAAAGATAAAACTGAACTCGAAAATGAGAATAACGGCTCGAACACTGAAAACACAGAAATAACGTCATCGGAAATGGAAATCAAAACAAACACCGAAATGGAAATCGATCTGACATCATCGCAGACGAATATAGAAAATGCTGATCTACAGGGGTTTGGCACGGGAACCGAGGATCGATGGCCGGGTGTAGAAATTACCGAGGTACCGAGAACTGACACAGAAATGGAAGATCGACAGCTATAGGACAAAAATTTAAGCGATCACGTACAACTAATGAAACTAGATCCACAGTTTGAACAAAGGTGGCAGAAAGACTAGAGGAAGAGTTGAAAAAGGATAGAGAAAATGAACTAGTAAAAGAAAAAGAAAAGAAGAAAAGTGCAAGTAAAGTAGAGAAAGGAAAAGAAAAAGCAAAATTATCATACAGTAAGGTGGCCAAAGGTCCAGGAAAAGATATAAAGAGGCCTTTTGACGAAGAATGACAGAGTAAAATCAGCAGAGGCATAGACAAAGTTTTGAGGGCTAATAGCGAATTAAAGACCAAGGAATTCGATGGAAGGAAATGGCATAAAAATAACATACTAGCAGCTTTTGAAGATATGGCAGAGTTAAAGGAGTTTATAAAACACAAATTCGAAAGTAGAAAAATGGCAATGAAGATTCCAGAGGCTATAGAAAGGAAAATGCATTATAGAGACAAGGCATTCTTTAGAACCTTTACACGAAGATTCGAAATACAACCCAAACACCAGCTGGAATTTTTGGAATTGTTAAATGAGGCAACAGAGAGATACAAGAAGAGCTACGGAGCACATGTACTAAATAAGAACAATAAAGAGCAACTCTATGACAAATTAAGGAAGAAACTGGGTCTAGATTATCTAACAAACCAGGAATTTGGAATGATGGATGCACACCAAATAACAGTATTAATACTATACGTAGTTGGTTTTGCGAGGATCCGAAACCACCTTAACTACAATGACTTAAAGAAAGCGATCGAAGAAGTTCAAGCGGAAGTTAGAAGAAAACTACCAACAGAATGGAAAGAGATTCCTTTAACGATAAGAAAGGGACTACCCTGTGAGCTACCGATAGAAAACTCAAAGTGGACGGGAACAGTAGCGATCATCCTAAGAAAAATATATGCATTCGAAAGACTACCAGAATCGTATATCAGTGATAAAAGAGAAAGATTACCGGACTACCCTGAGGATCTAAGAGAGGAAGTAAGGAATCTTTTTCCACTAACCAAAAGAGAAGAACTAAGGGACCTGAGAAGGAGAAAAGAGGAATTAAGTAAATACTACCATATGAGGGCGTTACCAGATGATTATTTCGAACTACCAGCAAAGAAATTGGAATTACCTGATGCAGTCCAAGATCTAACACCACGACTGAGAGAGATGTTCCCGTTTTGCCCAAGAGATGATGAAGATTTCAAAGCACATATAGAGGAACTCAGGAAAGTCTATGCATTTAAATACTTACCCAACGATTATATAATCAGAAAGAAAAGATTACCAGCCAAACCTGAGGAACTGGCGTTAAAAGAGAAGTTTGAGTTTCCAATAATGTCGACAGAGACGGCAATAAGGTTCATCGAGCAGATACCAAGCTTCTATAGAGTGGTAACACCCTTACCAAGAGAATACATAGGAGTAAACTATACATCATTAGAAGATCTACCAGTAAACTGGGAAGACGTAACCAAAGTGAACCTAACCCTACCGATAACAAACACAAAAGAGCTGATGATCGCGGTTAAGGCATTAAGGGAATTTTATTTCTTCTGGAAAATACCTGAAGATTGGATACAGATTAGGGAAAAAGAAAATGACAAGAAGACAAAGGACGAGGAACGTTTCCCAACAAGCATCGAAAAATTAAATGAAGAACTACAAAATAAGAATATAATCGATTGCCCGAAATTCCCAATCGAGGAACAAGAAGAAGTAATTGAAGCGATCAATTTACTACAAGAAACTTTCAGAATTGAAACAATACCAGAATGGGTGTTTAATATAAAGGAACTTCCAGAACCTGACTGGAAGGTGTTTGGAGAAGATGACTACGAACTAGTAGATACAGAAGATACAGATATGGCAGAAATAATTTAAGCCATGAACAGTAATCAAAGGAACAGTGGTCCAAGTTCATCGAACAAAACAACAATTAAAACAAACAAAGGAAATGAAACAGACAAACGGGAGGTGATTACTGAAGCGATTGAAGGATTAAGCAATGTAAATAAAAGAATGAAAATTCAAATGTCAACTATAAACGTACAAGGAATAAATGTTGAATTAAAAAGGAGGTTGATCCTAGAAGAACTCGAGGAAAGAAAACTGGATATAGTTGCACTAACTGAAACAAAGCTTGCAGAAAAAGAGGACTTGCGAACACAGCTAATGAACGAACAATATAAAATATATATCGCAGCTACAAAGCCAGATAAGGAGATAAAGAGAGAAGCATCTATGGGAGTAGCAATACTAGTAAAACCAGACATTAGTTGTTATATACACAACATACAGACACACGAAGGGACGGCGATATATGTAGATTTCTTCTTCCCGCAACATAACAGGATGCGTGTAATAGCGGTATATATACCAAGCGATAAAAGGGAAATTTCGAAACGTACACAAGAAAAGATAAAATCATGGATAGAACAGGCCAACGCGAGAGCAATGAAGATTGTAATAATGGGAGATTTTAACAGTAATATACATAGAAAGGAGGACGAAAAAAGAACACCGATATTCAAAACGATGCAAGAAAACTCAATGATGAGTCTACTGAATGAATATGACATTAAGGACTATACATGGAAGAGAGGAGAGTCAGAATCACAGATTGACGATATATGGATATCAACAAACCTATTCATGAAAGCAAAATACCCTAGTATAGAATTCTTAGTGGCAGCAAACAGTGATCACAGGATGATAGGTACCGAACTGCAATTAGGCGAGATCAAAAGAATAAGAAGGAAAAAGCAGAAGAAGAAAGTATACCTGTACAGGGAGACGGACGAAAGTGCTTGGGAAAATTTCAATAAAGAGGTGGGAGATAAAGTTGAAGGATTGCAGATTCAGTGTGTTATCGACGAAACCACACTTAACAAGGCTTGGCATAAGCTTAATCTGGCAATAAAACAAGCGGCAAATAACAATATCAAAAATAAATTGGTAGTCATGAGAGGCTTCGAAGCAAGGACTAAAAAGGCCTCGATTTTGCACAAAGCACTGGTTAAAATAAATAAGGTAATGAAATATTTAAAAGAGTTGAAGCAACCTCTAAATCCGAGCACGGCTGTAGAAGGAATAAACAAAAAACTCGAGAAGATAAGCGAAATGATACAATGTGGAAAAATGGAACTGATAGAAGAAGATTTAGAACACACAAACATTCAAAAAAGCATACTAAAAATCAAGGAAATCAGAAGGTTGATCCACAAATGTAGACAGGAAGAAAACAATAGTGAGATTAGAGAGGAAATAGCAGAAGCAATCGAAAGAAGAGAGAACAACCTTCAAGCCAACACAAAGAAGATGATAGATAGTGTGTTGAAGAGGAGACGAGCAAGAGTAGAGATAGAAAATATAAAAAAGGGAGAAGAATTGTTAGTAGAGGCAGAAGAAATCAAAGAAGAGGTTAGAGCACATTTTAGAAATTGGACGAGAGAAAACAAAAGTAATTGGGACTTCTGGGAGAAATGGAAGGCAGAGTATGAACCTAAGAAAGAAGTCGAAGAAGAACAGTATGAGTCACTGATTAAAAAAGTGGAGATGCAAGAGTTGACGACTATCATCGCGGAGGCAAGCTCGAACAAAGCAATGGGGCCTGATGACATTTCAAATGAGATGATCAAACAGTTACCACAAAACGCACTAGAAGTTCTGTTAGAAATAATAAACTTTGCAATAGACACAGGAATAACACCGAAGGCGTGGAGTTATGGGCTGGTCTACCCTATAGGCAAGAAAGAGACATTTGATGGAGACCTGAGACAAACTAGACCGATAACATTAATAGGGCACGCTCGAAAAATCATGACCAAATTGCTGACAATAAGACTCAATAGGATCCTAGTAGAAACAAAAATACTTAATCCAAAAAACAATTCAGCGTTACCACATACATCGACAGCAGCACCAATTAGCTGGCTAGCGAACATACAGGAGGATGCTTGGTTAAACAAGAAGGATTTTTGGTTACTATCACAGGACACATTCAAAGCATATGATACAGTGCATTTAGATCTACTATGGAAAGCATTGAGAAGAATCAAATGTCCGGAAAAATTCATTGAAATATTAAAAGGCCTGATGAGGAAAAGACAAAACCAAGTAATAACGAATATAGGAAAAACGAACCAATACCTTGTAGAAGACGGTCTTGACCAAGGGAGCCCATTGTCGCCGACCTTGTGGAGAATATACTACGATCCTCTCATATCAAGAATAGATAAAGAACAGAATGGGTACAAGATGCAAACGTGCACGCCGAATGGAAAGTTAGTAGAATGCAGGATGTCAGTGCTGGCATATATGGACGATTCTCTATGGATAGCAGAGAAGAGAGAAGACCTGCAAAAAATAATAGACATGGCGAACAATTTTTACCAACTAACAAGAATCAAAGTAAACCCAACAAAATCAGTGTTTGTAACAAATTCCAAAGAAGAGGGTACAATATCTTTCGATGGAGAAGTAATGGAGAGAAGGTCAAATAATATGCCTTTTAGATACCTGGGATGTTGGTTTGGAACAAATCAAAAACAGAAAGAAGTCAGAGAAAAGATAAAAGAAGAAGTAGAGGCCGCAATAAATAGACTAAACAGAGCTTGAATAACGGAAAAACAGTACATATATATCACGAATTGCGTTATACTAACAAGATTAGCTTATAGAATTCAGAACGTGGTACTAAGTGCAAAGATGTTTGAAGATATTACAAAAAGATATACTAACGGCATAAAGCAGAAAGCAAGATTAGCAAGATCTGTTCCAGACTCACTATTAACAAATCACAATATATACGGAGTTAAAAAAGTAAAAGATATACAGGCAATACAACAAATAAGTCAACTATAGAAAGAATTGAACCAAGAGGATTTCGAGGGCTCACCACTATACGTGAACATACAAAACTTACAAAACGGAGCAGCAACAAATGTGTCAATATTGGAAGAGTGTGCAGTTTACCCAATGGAATTTGCAAATACAAGGATCGCATTAATATTAGATAATATGCACAATACAAACATACAATTGTTCAAAGGAGTAGGAAAATGGTCTAGGCATTTCGAAGAGAAGGGGACCTCAGTCAATGAACTATTATTGAACAATAAAAAGAAAAATACAATCAAAACCAAGTTGAATAAACATCAAATTTACTACAAGGAACAACTAATAAATAGCGATAGCACAAAACTTTTAGAGTGGGGAGAAATACCCCATAATATAGGAAAGATAATTAAAGGCAAGAAACCAAGATGGTTTGAGGAAATGAGAGAGGCAATACAAAACCAAGAAAACCCGAGTGTAGAAGGACTCGAGCTAAACCCGTTCACGCTAAAAGAAACTAAGGAAGTGGAGCTACAAAATGAAAAATGGGTAATAACAAGAGAAGGAATGATAGGAAGGATTATAAACGTAAAGAATAGGAGAGTAAATTTAAGTCATTGGAATATAGAAGGGAATAATATAACAGAAAAGTGCGTCAGGTGCATAGAGCACATAGCAACTCGGACCACGGCAGGAACAATGA
>QKWP01000056.1:3393-18393 GCA_003550325.1 Gigaspora rosea | reverse complement strand
TGAAATTACGAATATCAAATAAAAAAAAATCCAAATGGGCGTTCTGGTACACATGTTTCAAGAAACAAAACCTTTTTTAAACTTTCTAAATAAATAGTTTACCGGTACTTAATGCTAATTTTAAAATATTATTATTTGATCTTGTATCCCACTAACACATTTACCGTATTCCTTTATTATTTTTAGCCTTCTGATTTTTTGCTCTGAACGAATGAACTACCGGTACTTTACTTATCGCTAGATTGAATCATGAAAATTTATCTGTTATGATCAAATTACATTTACGTAATTTAAATTGCGGTAGTAAAGAAAGTGATACAAAATAAATTAAATAGATGTTTGACTTTCTGACAAAATTTGAGATTTTTGATTTAAATTGTATTAGTATCATATTCATAATTATATATTCTAAAGCACTCGCTACTATACCTTTTCATACCTACTGTATTTTCTATAATTTCTCGACCACCTAACCTCGAACACTATTATTTTTTATCCATTTGACTCATTCCAATGATTACAAGTATTAATAATCTCTTATTTTACTGTCATTCTTTAAACACGATATTCATACATGTTTAAATGCTCTACAACCTAATAAAATATCTTAAACTCTACTTCTAATCTGTTTAGAGTTGACTCCACTTCGACTTCACTAACATCACATGAAATTTAAAGATATAATAAAAATGAATTTCAATTTGTACTAAAAATATATGAAAATTTATACATAATCGACGTTTGATTTTATACAATTCACATGATTAAACACTAAAATCTGATACTGACTCAACTTCTGAAATCGGGTAAGTTCCAACCGAACAATTAATATTCCTACTTGCGACCCACGATTGCCTTAGTTGATAACTTATTGCATCTGCATCTTCTCCAACTCGAACCTTGTTTAATTTTCTCATTAAAAAAAAATTTTATATTTGGCTACGATCATCAGTAGGTACGTCCATTCCATATTCCAACTGTTTCACGAAACAAAGAAAAAAATTCTAATCCCAAAACAAAAAAACTAGTACTTATCCAGCTTCTCACAGATCCAAGCTTTCAGTACTTATTTCGTGTTTTAGCCATTCCACAAAACGAGACTACAAAAAAGAAGAAGTTCTTTATTGTCAGGCATTCCAACGAAACAAAGCTCTAGAAAAAAAAATTAGTTCTGAAAAAAAAAAAAAANAAAAAAAAAAAAAAAAAATCAAATCCAGAATTAAAAAAAATAAAAACTGATACATATCGTTTGATTAATTCTAATTTTTAATAAAGGCTCAAGATTTGGTAGTTTTATCTATCGAATTATGAGCCCGGATTTAAGCTACCCTGATCATATTATTACTTGTAAAAATGGAGCGATTACTAGTGACCTAAGTTATAAAAAAAAACCAAAATTTAGTGTTTTTAAATGAGTGCTTAAAAGCCACAGTTAACGTTCCTTTATTGTCCGAAGGACATTATGGTAGAGTCATAGTTACCTGTTTTATTCCTGATTTGAAATGGAAATTATCAATCAAGCTGAAATATTTTGACTGGAATGCGCGTCTCTTACTGAGTCAAGTTTTTAATTTAAATATTAAAGAAAAAATTTTATTTAAATAACTGATCTTACGGGTAACGTTCTATTGAATTTTAAAGAATAGAATAGTTTGTTATAGAGTAAAAATGATGTTTTAGTCGCTTGCTATAACAGATAATTGACAACCATATAAAATTTATGTATTTAAACGAATTGATCCCGCCTGCTCACTAGAATACCAATCGTATATCTCACAGCCACAATACTAAGTGGGTTATTATTCTTAAACATACCAGAACTATGATCAGAGAAAGCTTAAAGTGTGAAATTCTTATACTTAAAAACTATGGAAGTCGAGATCTGTTATTTCGCCTTTCACAACTTTTTCCATATACAGTTCGTTCACTCTCTTCAGTTTAGTGGGCAACCTAACGTTACCACTACCCAATACTCAAGGAAACTTACACAATATTAGCAGAATTATTAATGACCCTATGGCTAGATTATCAGGATGGAACTTACCTAATTTATTGATACAGTACTTTTTCAAAAAAAAACTAAATTAACAATAAGCATGCAGGAGGAAAATTTCGTGACTATGGCAATGGTAAGCAAAAATGGCGTCAGCATTGGCACACTTAAACCAGGAATGAAAATGACAAAAAGATCATGAGAAATTCTAGCACTTTGTCTTTATCTCTGTTTCCAATGCTAAACATTTACAAGGCCAATGGTACGCTGTTTATGAACTATCACTGCCGGGGAATATTAGGCTGCATGACCACAAAAAAATGATCTGACAAATAGAAAGCCCTTCTTCAAAACCTACCTTTTTAATTTTTTCGCACACTTAGAATAAACCCGGTAAGTCAATATGTAAATTCAAATATATTAATTTTAAAAAATGTAAAATGTACTGTAAACCCAAGACTCAAAAGAAACATATGCGCCATTAGTACTACTTATCTCTCAACACTTCGTTTGACTTAAAAGCAAATGAGTTTAATACATAATACCAACCACCGTTGGGCACTTCTTGAGGCTGTTCATTACCGGCTTACTATAGTGGCATACAATAGTTTTTACAATATTTGCGATGCGTATTTTTTCTTTTTTCTACCCCCTTATTGCCATAAAAAAAAAAAAAGCAAAGTTCTCTGTGCCAGGCTTTGAACATGGCGGATCCACATTATATTTTACCTTTCTTAGTTTAGCAACTTTCATAGCAATGATGGAGGTATTAGCGACGTAGGGTTGAAAATTACATAAATTACATTTACGTTACAAATAAATTACAAATAAATTACACTGTATTATAACTTAAAAAATTGTAGTATAATATTATATTTGATAGTACAGTATATTGGTGCATGATTATTATGCTAATATTATGAAAGTTTAACCAGCATTTTAACAATATATTACTACATCGGGGCTATAATTTTAAATTCAAAAGTATGTTAGGTGCAATGAAATGTTGGCTAGCATTATTCACATAATATCAAAAATACATGAAACTTTGATTTCAGAAAATTACGCAAAACTATGGTAGCATTACAACTCTATCTTTGAGTTTTTTTAATTTTTTTTTTATATCACAAATTAGCCTTCATGTAATCTGGGTGACTTCATACCTCTTTGTTCTTACTTATTGATAATCAATACATTGAAAATATTCAGGTGATTATAGCGATCTCTACAAGAGGAGCATAGAAATGGTGTAATCCTGGCTTCGCAACTATTGAGGTGCTTTCTGGGTCAACAATATACAAAATAAATATAGCACAAATATGGTAAATTTCACATTATGTCTTTTGCACTATGTAATTACTTCTTTATAATTATATACCAATTGCGGTAAATTATAAATAACAGTAAAAATAAATTGCATTTTGATAATGTAAATTCATAATCAAAGGCAGTCAGAGCCGGCTTTGCTTAAAATAGTTAGAAAGCAAATGATAGGTTCAATTCAAAAATGACGCTTATCCCATTGCTATTTATACATAATATATACTGTACTTGCAATAATAAAATTTTTTTATAATACTGCATACATTGATTTATCAGTATACTCCACGACAGGGTGAAACCTGCGCAGCTAGCTAGTAAAATCCGCTATACACTATGCTAACGCGGATTTCACTCAAACCCTATGATCAAAGCGGGTTTTACTAGCTAACTGCATGGGTTTCACCCTGACATATTATAACAATAGTACAATAAATAAATTTATTTTTTCTATATATTTATTCAAATTTTGCCCTTTAAATCTTGTTATACTATTTTTTGTATATTTAGTAGCTATTATTAAATCTTGTATTTTGCTGATAAACCTCTTTTTGTTGGCTCAAGATCTTAAATAAAATTGATAAATATTGGTTTAGAAAATGATTATAAATAATTTATAATATAGCAATTATACTTACCAAGATAACTTTTTGAATTTTTAACCTTTTGTAATTGTGAGCCAAACTTTGAGGTTTTGGAACGTTTTTTATTTTGTATAGTGTGTTTTTTTAATGTCCCAAGTTTTTTATTATTATGTTTCATACTAGCATCAATTTTACTATCTGAATCATCTGGATCAGTATCATGAAATAAAGTTCCAAATTTTCTATTTTGCTTAATTGATGTTGTATGAATAAAAAAAATAGTACTATGACAAACACCAGAAATAACAGGAAGATTACCATGGACCAAAATATTTGATCTAAAAGCAATAGCCTGACCTTGTTTTGCATGAATAACTAATTTTAACTCTGGAAATACTAACTGACCACTTTCAAATAATCCAAGTGGGCATACTACACAAAGTGTATTTTGGTGGTCTTTTAAATCTTGATGGAACCAGCAAATAGTATTAAAATTAATTACCATAATAGGAAAACCCTCAAATGGCTTAGGAACATTTGGACCAAGATCCAATTTTTTCATCTTAGTATATAAGGTTGGATATACCTCCTGAAAATAATTATTGATAATATTAGATAATAGCTGGAGGCCTTGAATAAGAACATTAAACGCATCTTTAATGATTTTGGTGATGCGAAGATGCCATATTTGCTGTAGTATATGGTTCATTATTGCTACTTGTAAAAGCACCAAAAGTTTCTGCCATTTGTTTGGCAAATTCTTTAGATTTGATATAATGGATTATTACAGGTGTGCTGATAATAATAATCCGCTACTGCTTTGGCATTGTTTGCTGCCACAGGGTTTGGAAGGGTGTAAAAATGACTATAGTTTCACCCAATCTATATATTTAAAAATGTTAACGGTTATACAATCTATATATTTAAAAACATTAACGGTTACACAATTTATGCATTGTCACATTTAGAATACTATGTATAAATAAATATGCCAATCAGATTTTTACACGAAAAACCAAAAAAAAGCATGTACCCATTAGGGACCAGTGCGATGCGAAATAAAATGCAAATTATGCGATGCGATTGGGCCAAATTATGCGGCTAATGCTTTACGTTCCCAGAATTATGCAAAACAATCGTACCATTAACTACGTGATAAATATACTCAATTTGGATTGGTCAATTTCTTTCAGGACTTTACATAATTTACGTTGTTAGATTTTCTACTCAGAAATATGTCGGAACGGGCATATAAAAAATTTTGAAATTTGCGTTCAAAAATTTTTTATAAAAAAAAACTGATCGGTTGGTTAAAAATCAACCAATCATAGGCACTAGTTACTATTATGCGATTTTGGGCCAAATTATGCTTCGCTAAAAATTGGCTCATTATGCGCATCGCATCACATCGCATAAAACTGAGGTCCCTAGTATCCATATGACGTTTTTGTAAAATCAAGTTGCGAAATTTTGTTTATAACTTATAGATCAGCCCAAAANAAAAAAAAAAAAATAAATAAATGTTCTTGTCACGTCATGTTACATGCAACACTCTCGTATTAGCCAATAATAGTTAGAGTTAGGTTTGTACGTTACAAATACGCGTGTTACGTGTGTTACAATTACATTCGTCCATATTTAATTAATAATTTTATTGATAACAGATAAATAAACTATACTTCCCAAATTCTATTGACGATAAAATGTGTGCTTTGTTTTTTGAATAAATTATATACTTACGACCTGGTAATTTAACACATAAGTGAAAGAACAAAGCATATGCTCCGATTTTTGGAATTTATACGTAGATCTTTTTTTTTAAAACTTTAAAGTTAAATAATTTTTGATCTACTAGCCCGTTTTAAATGGTTTTACTACCAAAATGTTCGTCTCTTTGAGACGATTCCAATGAGCCCAAAATCATTAAAATCCAATCACAGGAACACGAGAAAATGCTCTGTCAAATAGGTGACGCACCTCTAGAGTTGTACAATTGGTTAGACATAGGTCTAACCAATTGTACAACTCTAGAGGTGCGTCACCTATTTGACAGAGCATTTTCTCGTGTTCCTGTGATTGGATTTTAATGATTTTGGGCTCATTGGAATCGTCTCAAAGAGACGAACATTTTGGTAGTAAAACCATTTAAAACGGGCTAGTAGATCAAAAATTATTTAACTTTAAAGTTTTAAAAAAAAAGATCTACGTATAAATTCCAAAAATCGGAGCATATGCTTTGTTCTTTCACTTATGTGTTAAATTACCAGGTCGTAAGTATATAATTTATTCAAAAAACAAAGCACACATTTTATCGTCAATAGAATTTGGGAAGTATAGTTTATTTATCTGTTATCAATAAAATTATTAATTAAATATGGACGAATGTAATTGTAACACACGTAACACGCGTATTTGTAACGTACAAACCTAACTCTAACTATTATTGGCTAATACGAGAGTGTTGCATGTAACATGACGTGACAAGAACATTTATTTATTTTTTTTTTTTTTAAAAGGTGAGACCTTGCTTTTATCAAGAACATTTATTTTTATAATAAATGTCTGACATAATTTATTATACTAAGTTGTTACAAATAACACGTTACAATTAATAATTTTTTCAGTCTTGATGACTCATTTATTTGCGCCAGTAACACAATCCATATACGAAATAGATCGGCATCTTCAAAGAAAAGGCAATGCGCAAATAAAGAAAACGAACGTCTAAATCGACTTGGAAGTACAAATTAAAAGTGTCAGGAATGCAATTTGTATATAAAAATTGTCTTTTCTTTGTCACATCTAACTATTACTGTATTACCTTGAAGATCTGATGTTCTTCATTAGGATTTCCTTTTTGGTAATTTCTATGCCCAGAGATTAACGAAAAAACCAAACCTTTTAAAGTTAATACTGAAAACCTATATTTAGAGTTAACACCTCTATCCGGATTTATGTATCCGGATATAAGTTATACTATGTCATGTGATATAACGGACATAGTGTTTTTAAATCCGGATTTATACTATCTGCTATGATAAAACCGGATTAATCCGGATATCCGGATTTAGGTATTAACACTGTATTAACTCTATTGTTTTCAAGGCAAAACAATTGGTCCAATTCAAAATTTAAATACAACGCTTTCTCAAAATATGTCAGTATTTTAACACGATTAACTCAATATTCAACAAATTATTCTACACAGATAGATGAAGTATAACGTTACTGGAATTTACCTCCATATGATAATAGCGTCGAGCCTTTAATATGGTGGAAGATGCATCAAACTGAGTTTCCATTACTATCTAACCTTGCTCGATCGATCCAAGCAAGCTCAGTGCCCTGTGAACAATTGTTCTCGGTAGCTGGAATGATTATTAATAAAACACGAAATACTGAAATAGATTATCAAGTGATAGTGCACGGTCATGTTTGTGTTTAAAAAGTTGGATGGACAAAGATATTTTTACTCAATTTTTTGTTTTTTTATTTATTTTTTTTTTTTGATTGTATTATTGGGCGACCCAAAACTTTTTTAAATTATGATATTAACACATAGTTTGGGTTTGAGATCGAGATTCCTACTTCATTTATTTTATTTGGGATAATAATCAAATCTTAAATGTATCTCATTTTTTAGTCAATAGGATCAAATTTAAAACCGATCAAATTTGTTAAAACTTTATCATTGTATTTTTTGTTAAATGATTTAATAGTTAGACAGGAGATTAGATCTTATAGTCATATCTAATATATATATACAATAACTGAAAAAACAATTATAAAAATAAATGTTCTTTTTCGAAATTCGAGTGGAAATATCTAAATAAAACACTTAATAAAATCCTGAAATCTAGTACTGTAGTACCCTATCAATTATATTCTTTGTCATTGATTAGTTTACAATTATCAATTGATAATTAATAAACGTGGCAAGAATTATAATCCAACTTCCAGTTTTGAACTATGACCAAAAAACTATTAAAATTCCTAATTATAATATATTATAACCTTCTTAGTAAATTAGCACAGAAATCTATGAAAGCATTAAAAGCAAGGCTATATGATGCCGACTAATGTAATGCCACAAATTCTCTGTTAACTAGCTTACCTGATCATACAGTAATCAAAGACATTTTATCGAAATCTAGTAAATACTATTCTAATATTATTAATTATTGAAGCTTTTGTGGTGAGTTTTTTTTTAAAAAAAAAATATTGCCTGGGAACATTATCAGTTCGGCAGTTATAGAGATTACATTGTTCTAATAATTAAGAAGGATTAGCGTAGTAACGAACAAAATATACCATATATGAGCAGAGGTCTTTTTCGATTTTTAACAGCTGCCCTGCCTTGTTTAGTGCGTCGGTAGTGCGTCGAGTGTGAACCGGGTTTACATGAGGAGAGCATCCTCCTGAGTTGAAATACAAAGCAAATTTCCCAATTATATAATATAATTGGAAAATTTGCTTTGTATTCCCAACGCAGGAGGATGCTCTCCTCATGTCACACTCGACGCACCACCATATATATTATTATTACTCTGCAGATCATGTGATCAACTTTTAGTCGACTTGAGTCGACTTTACCTCTGAGTCGACAAAAGTCGATGCAAGTCGGGTCGAGGCATCCCTAGTGTCGAGCCCCTCCTCCTTAACACGTGAGAATTATTCGCAGAATCATCTAGAAAAAATCACGAAATTTAATTAACATAAAGCAATTGAGCTATCCTTTTACGTTCTTCACAACTATACAATAAAATTTGGACAGAATAAGTGTTAAAAAAAATGGTAAACTACTATGAAGTCTTAGGCATTGATGTCAATGCGACGGAAGAAGACATTCGTAAGGCTTATAGGCGCCAAGGTATTTAGGATTTGTGCTTGCTGGTTCGAATTGATTATTCTCTTACCATTTATAACGATCTCCTGTAAATTTCAAGCTTTGATATGGCATCCCGATAAAAATGTCCAAAATCGTGAAGAAGCTGAAGCAAGATTTAAATCGATTGCAGAGGCTTATGAAGTATTAAGCGACGGTATAAACCTCTACTAAATTTTTTTATGATTATAACTTTGTCGGGTTTAACTAATTAACTTGTTTACTTTTCTATTGTTAGCTGGTAAAAGGAGAATATACGACCAGCATGGCGAAGAAGGCCTTAGGAACGGTGGTGGCCCTAGCTTTGAACGCCAAGTATGAGTTTATTATTGAACCTTTTATTCCTTATAAATTATTAACTTGTCTTCTCACGCTTAATTTATTAGTTTCACGATCCTCAAGAAATATTCCGTCAATTCTTCTCAACGTTCCCCAATGATATATTTGGTAATACGAATTTTAATTAATTAATTTAGAGTTTGTAAACTTTGTATTGTCCTTATGAATATTTTTTTTTTACTTCAGGTAATGACCCGATATTCGGTAGTATGTTTAATCATAATTTCCCCTCCCATTTTTCGTCAACATCGAGCTTTAGTAGTGGTCCACAATTCCGATCAGTTCATCCATTTGATCCATTTGGTGGATTTGGTAGATTTGGAGGTTTTCCATCTTCTTCATTTTCGGTCTCAACCAATTCGTTTTCTAGTGGATCTGGTAGCGGCGGGTTCATTAAAAAATCTACCTCTACACAAATAATTAATGGGGTTAGAACAACTATTACAAGAACTGAGGATGCAGAGGTAAGATCTATTTGAGAATTAAATATTTGTATTTTATCACGAATCCGAATCTTAATTCTTCTTTTTTTTCAATCAAATTAGGGCAATGTTACTGAAACTACAGAAACATCTGACGGCTCTAGTAGTAGTCTATACTTGGGTGTCTAAATTATTTTGTCTTTGACGTAGATTTAAATGCTAAATTATTTTTAAGCAGACTAAATTGTAAATAATTTAGGATGTCGAAAATAATTTAGGCAGAAAAAAAACTATTTTAGCGTGCTGAATATATTTTCACCATTCCAAAATATTTTCGAATGACAAAAATTAAATATAATATTTAAACTAATTTTTTTATATTAAATAAACATTAGCGAGGTTTTTTACTGCAACTTTTAGTATATTAAAAATCTATTACCGTTGAACCTCTCAAACCCTATATTCATGGTGGTCATGTTTTGTATCGCTATTGAGAGGTTACAGATTTGAAAACATTATTGCAGAATTACTGTTGAACCTCTCAAAACCGATCCTGCCAGAGCCGATAACCTGTTAAATCTGATAAAAAATTAATCCATTTCTCTATATAATTCTAATTGTTATGATGTTTTCATATTTGATAACCATTGTGAAGGGGTCGGCTTTAGCAAAAAAAAAAAGGTCCAAGCCATATGACTCGGGACCTGAAATGCGCATTGATCGACAAAAACGAGGGAATTTAATTCGGGTTTGGCTTGAGGCGGTGCTCCATTGAAGAATAATAGCCTTCTGGTATTCAAATAGTGGGAACTAAATTCACAATCGTGTAAATGAATATGAATTACTCATCGTTACCCCGATACTTTAAATCGTCATATTGCCTTGAGATTTAAACCGTAGTGGCAAAGCCCCAAGGTTATTTGTAATGTATAAATAACCATCGATTTCATGTATCTGAAAATAGTGAAGTGAAATATTATATAAAAAAGACCATCGAACCATAAGCTCCAGGGATCCTAGCGGCAATAGAATTCTTGGTTCCTTCCACACCTTCTTGCGAGCAGCCTTTATTTTTTGTTGTATAAACTTATACTAATAATAAAACTGTCAGTAACAATTTTACAGACAAAAATAATTTCAGCAGACAAAAATAATTTCGGGATTTCATCAGGCGAAAATAATTTCGTCAGATAAAAATAATTTTTGGGCAAAAATAATTTCGAAAGTTCTCCAAATGAAAATAATTTTGCCACATGGCATTTTGAAGTAAATCATCCATATTTTAGTAGTAGTCAAGTGTCGTACAATAATAGAATTCAAAATAATAATTCGAGGTTTATAAATTTACCGATTCAGACAACAGCAGTATCAGCAGCAGCAAGATCCCTTACTATTATTAAATTTTACCAAGCTCACTGCTTTACGCCATATGTGAGGCGGCAGCAAGCCAGAACTCAGGTAGAGATTTATAATTTTCCTAGCTTATTGTTGACATTTGTCACATACATGTTGAATTAACTTTTTTTTTGCATTGCTTGTATTATTAATATTATGATTAGATTTTGTTTACTCTTTTGATTCTTTTATAATTTTCCTAGCTTATTGTTGACATTTGTCATAAACATACATGTTGAATTAACTATTTTTTTGCATTGCTTGTATTAATATTATCATTATTTCCATTTTTACTGTATAATGAGATTAAAGTGAGTTCACGTAATTGACCCGAAACTTCTTTTTTGCACATACAGTAAATCGTCCACGAGATTGTGTATATGAGGTCATCAATCAAAAATGACCGTCGTGAGATTAGTCGTGGTAGCTTAGTAAATTAAATCAATTTATTAAATTTTTTAACACCGTTATCAAATGTAAAATAGAAAGTCCATTAATAGCGATAAATTGTATATTATTTAAGATCTGAATTTATAATATTGTGTAAAAAATTTTTTAAATGTATTGAATCTCGAAAAACGGCACTGTTTGATTGAAGACGCCCCATATACAATCATTTCATGGTAGACTTGTCTTTTAATAAAATTACAATCTGCCTTATTCCTAGTCGTCCGTTGACATATTATAACTTCGGATTACATGCTTCATATCTCATTTATTCTACAAGAATTAGATAGATTTGCCATAATTTTGAATCGCAATGTTATTGTTGTGTAAGTTATAATAGTAGGTTGTCTTTTCGTGTAACTCGAGCTTCCGGAATTAACTAAATTTGCCCAAAATCACCAATTTTTTTTACTATACAAACACTAGCAGGGTTGGCACATTTATCCATTGGGGTGAATAGAGAACAACTCCATTGGCATCACTCCATTGCTCCATTGAAAATAATTTGCGAATGGAGCCAATGGAGGCCAGCTAGTTTATAATATAGTATTTGTTAATAATGAATATCTAATTCCATTGGCTCCATTGGTTCTATTAGTTCCATTGGCTCCATTGGTTTGCAATTTTTTCAATGGAGAATATCCATTGCCAACCCTGAACACTAGCTAACAGTCCAAAAGTCTCAGGTTACACGAAAAAACAATTTTTTGGACATCACTAACCTTACTTTATATAATATGTGACGATTCAGTGATAAGGTCCAGAACAACTCATACAGGAAGGCCCCAAATTTCCGGGTCAGAATGCATCAGAATCCTGGTCAGCTGGATCGGAATTGATCAATTTTTTTTGCCAAAGAACATTAAGTAAAAAATTCTCAGAGCATTGGGTTGTTAAATGTTTCAACTTTGTGATCCCGATATTATTGTTCTGATTCTAACAATATACAGTATACTGTATCTGAGACCCGTAAAATTTTAGGTAAGGTAAAAAGGGGTAATTTGGTGAAGTTAACATAACTAATATAAAAACTTTTTTATTTTAATACAGTATTAAAAAATTTTTTACTTTTAGTATTGAACTTTATATATAATTTAGAATTATTTTTTATATAAAATTAGTGATATAACATCTTGTTTTAAAGTGATATTAAATGAATTATAAATTCTATCAAAAAGCTTAAATTTTAAAAGGTAGGGTAATTTGGCAAATTGATGGTATCTTGTGTTCTAGTAGTTAGAATTGAATAATTCTTATACCATTCGATTCATCTTGATGAGATGAATCGAATAATATAAGTTTTGTTTGATTCTGATTACTGGATCACAAAATATTATCAATTATATGTTGTACCAAAATGATCCTTGAGAAGAATTTTAATGAAGTATTGATATGGCAAATAATCAAAAATACTTGTGACCCAGTGATCAAAACTAGGCAAGCTTGGTATTTGATTCATCTTATCGAAACAAATTGAATAGTATAGAAATTATTCGATTCTGATCATTAGATCATGAGATATCAAAATTTGCCAAATTACTCCTTTTTACCTTATGTATAAATTTTTTACAAAAAATCTAAAATTTCAAAATTTTAGAGAATTTATATCTAAAAATATCAAATTAACTAAAATTTTTTATATTATATTATAGCTTGTAATATATAGAAATAGGATATTGTACATGCAGAATATTTCAGAATTTTACAATTCTGGCCCACATTAGTAGCAAACTACCATAGTACAAGCCTGTGCAGTAGATTCAAAAGATCTTTAACTTGTTCATCTCTTATTTTTTCATATTTGGAATAGTTTATACTCTTGTGAATGATAATACAAAATTTTCTTGCAAAGTAAATTTCTATAAAGTTTTTGATCGAGGATTATTAAAACATACTCATGCTATATATACTCTTTTTTGGTAGAATCTACTTGAGCAAATTAGAAAAAAAGTTATTGTATTTTTAAATACTGGTAAATCTATTTAAATTTATTTAATTAATAATAAAAGTAGTAATAGTAAATAGTAAATAGTAAATAGTAAACAATAAATAGTAATACCAAAAATTTTATTTAAAAACAATTACAAAAAAATCCTTAAAAAAGTAAAAATTTTAGTTTTGTAAGTTTTTTATTCGATATTTACTTATCTTCATTTGCTTTTTTTTTGTTTTTTAATCAGATTTTTTACCAAACAGATTAATTAATAATTACTAATATAGTCAATTCTTTCAAAACCAATATGCATGGTGAACAGATTTTGTATTGGTTATAGTAGATTATTGGATTTAAAAAATGTTATGTAACCAGTCAACCCATATCAACCAATTAAATTTCAGGGTTGAATATATCAAAACTTCTCAACACTAAACCAAATTTTGTATATTAGTATTCGGTTTAATGTAAATAACTGTAAAACACACACAGAATTTGATCTGCAAAGAACAGTTCTAAGTACATATATATATTGTTAAAGTGTTATTGAAGTACTACTGAAGTTGTATTGGCTTTCTTTTAATAAATCTACTTTGCAAAAATCTTATATTTTTGTGAAAGCAATAAAATATTCTAAATTCAGTGTTAATTATTAATAAGATAGATCTCTAACAGAGAAGTATAACAAAGTGCTAATTTAGCTTCTTGCTAGCACTATTAACAAGATTTTGACAAGGCTTTTTAACTAAGTATAAAAAACTTTTAATTTTTATACTTAGTTAAAAAGCCTTGTCAAAATCTTGTTAATAGTACTAGTAAGAAGCTAAATTAGCACTTTGTTATAAAACTTTCTGTTAGAAATTTATTTTATTAATAATTGATACTAAATCTAAAATATTTTATTGTATTTGCAAAAATATAAAATCTCTGCAATGTATATAAAATTACTAAGCTACTATTAAAATACTGTTAAAGTACTATTGGCTTACTTATAATCAATTTTTTTGCAATATATATATATTATACATATGAAGTATTATATATAAAACAGCAATTTTTTGAAAAATAAGTTTTTATTAAATTTATATAAATCTTAACAGAATCAATATTTTTCAATTATAAATAAAAGTCGATTTGCATAATGAAAAATTAAGATAATTGTAAAAGAAAACTTACACAATATTACATAATACCAATATATTACAGATTACTCAATAGTTAGGATGCTAACATTTATTAGGTAATATTTTAGGGGGTGGGGTCAAGAAAAATCTTACCTTAGTTAAATTTGATTGGCTAAAATTCTATTTATAGATCTTACCTAGGGGTGGGAGTAAGCCCCTATCATCAGGAAATTTTATATATCGATATATAACAGTTAATCGTTTTATATCGATTAAAAAATAACGATATTTACCGATTAACTGGCTAAAAATCGATAAATATCTAAATCGATATATATCATTTTCTATATTAAATAGTTATATATCTACAAATCGATTATAATCGGAATTATTTAAAACAATATATAACGATTAACAGATCTTTAACGATTACACAGTGTTTTGACCACAACGATATATAATGATTAAATGATTAACAGATCTTTAACATTACACAGTGTTTTGACCACGTTACAAAAATTTCATCCCAGGTCACCGGGTAAAAAAAAAAAAAAAAAA
>QKWP01000055.1:566826-611440 GCA_003550325.1 Gigaspora rosea | reverse complement strand
TCTATAGAATTTTATATGTATTTAATTAATGCGAAACATTTCGAACTAATTTTAAAGGTTTCTATACTGATTTAATTTTATAAGAAGATATATTTATTAACTAAATAATCATTAGATTTATCAAAGCGTGGAATTATATGAACATGTCATGTTCCGGGTACATGAATGTACCCGGAACATGATCATTTGTTTCAGAAGATGGCAGGTTATCAGAAATTAAATATGGAAAGTATTGATAGGATCACTTTTTTGTAGGTCTACAGTACATTATTTAGAAATTATTTAATATTATTTTGTGTTTTCGAATATTACTTAATATTTTGCAATATTTCGAAATTTATATTTCGAAATATTTCGAAATCAAAAAATTTCGAAATTATTTTCAAAATATTTCGAAAGATATTGCATATCGCAATTTCTTTCTAAATATTTCGCACATATAAATTTGCTGATATTGGCTTTAGACAACTTTGTTAATATTTCTTTTACATTATCTCTATTTTTTATTATGCAAATCGACTTTCATTTATAATTGAAAAATGTCAATCATGTTGAAATATACATGAATCTAATCAAAACTCAATTTTTGAAAAATTGTAAAAATGGGCCCTTTTAATAGGAAACACCCCATATACTTTTTACCCTCTTAATAAATACATGGAATTTAGATTACATTTACTAACTCTATTTAATTCTATAGATTCGTTTCTATCATACGATTTCTTTACCATAACCTCATCATTTTAGGGCAGAGGTAGCTTAACCAAGCCTCAAAGCATAAGTTTTAAACATTTTCGCCTTCATACTATAATTATCCTTCAATCTTCCCTTGATCTACTGAGTGTTAATACGATAACGTCAGTGAAACTAAAACTAGACTAAGTACATTGTTTACAAAAGGGAGTATAAACAATCATTGATAGCTAAATGCCAAGGGCATAAACTAGTTTTATCTATATCATCAGCAAATTTTATATATAGATATATATCGATTACAAACTGATAAGATAAATATCAATACTTATCACCACTGCTGATTTCTATCGATAGTGATAGTAATCGATATATAGAGTGAGTTGGTAGAAAAGGGACAAATCATTTTTAGTAAAATTTTTTTAATTTTTAAACGAAAATATCTTGACAACTATAATCAAATTTGCTAAATTTTTTTTTTTAATCTTGAAATTATATAGAATTAAAATAAAAAAAATTATTAAATTTATTAAGATAGTTGTTAAGATATTTAAGCTTAAAGTCAAGAAAACATTTACTTAGAAAAAAATTTGTCCCTTTTCTACTAACTTACACCCATATATCTGATATAGATATTAATCAATATATATCTGATATGATATCAATTAATAATTATTATATTCATATAATCATGCTTTTTGCAAATTTTAACTGTTTTATAGGGTTTTGCAAGTTTTTGCAATCCTAATATTATAAAATAATGCCCGTATGCAAATGTCCCCTTTATGCGATACGATTGGACAATCTTGCATATATGTGCATAAACTCTTGAAATTTAAATTAGCTAACTTTTTAAGGATTATGATCATCATTACTGTGATTATGAATAGCTAATATCTTAATAGATTGTCATATTTACGTAATTCGTGTGAATTGAAATGCTGTCATCTATGATTATATCAAATAAACGTAGTTAGCATTAATGGTCCTTATGTCATATAGTATCATGTTCTGTGAATATTTAATTGCTTGCTTGGTAAAAACATTTAAAGGTATGTGTTCATGGAATAATCATATTAATAGATCAATTATGAATAAATGACGCAGATTATTCATGCAAATGATCAAATTAAGATTAATAATCATCATGATCGATATTTTTCCATGTTCTAGATTACGGTTTTTTTAGATATAGCAAATCAAAAATGGCAAAGTGCGATTTAAATTTTTTTTTAATAAATAAACAAAATAAATCAGTTGTCAATTTATTTGTTTTAAAAAAACGAGTTTCGTTCGTATGTATCTTTGTAATTGGATTAACTGAGATGTGGATAATGTCGTTATCGAGTCACATACTGTGTATCGCCAAAAAGTAAGCTTTACAAAAGTGGCATATAATAGAAACCATAATAATTCCAACACGAACTAACTTAACCCTAACTCCATATTGTGATTATTAAAATAGCGCGCAAGTTTTATGAGAATTTTTAAAGTAATTCATGATAAAAACTACAATAATTTAGTCAAATTCAACCTTAAAATGCATTATCCGTTGAGTAGGTTAGTAACAGAATATTTCATAGTAATGTTCACAATAGAAATACAGGAATTATAATACAAAATAATTCACCTTTTTGTAGAAGAATTTAAAAAAGAGTTTCATTTATTATGGACACTTTGAATCTTTGAAATTAGATTAACTGAGGTGTGGATAACGTTAATAATATGCACTAGTGAATCACATACTGTGTATCGCCAAAAAGTAAGGTTTGTAATAACAGCACATGATAGAAACCATAATAATTCTAATACGAACAAACTAAACCCTAACCCCATATTGTGATTATTAGAATAGCGCGCAAGTTTAATATGAGAATTTTTAACAGTAAGTTATGACTAAACTACAATAATTTAATCAAACTCAAAATGTATTATCCGTCGAGTAGGTTTGTAACAGAATTCTTTATAGTAATTCACGATAGAAATTATGATAATTCTGATACAAAATAATTCACCTTTTTGTAGCTGAATTTAAAAAATCGAGTTTCATTTGCTATGGACACTTTGAATCTTTGAAATTAGATTGAGGTGTGGATAACATTAATAACATGCGTTAATGAGCCACATACTGTGTATCGCTAGAATAGTAGGTTTGTAACAGCAACACATAATAGAAACCATAATAATTCCAACACGAACTAACTAAACTCTAACCCCGCATTGTGATTATTAGAATAGATAGCGTGCAAGTTTAATATGAGAATTTTTAACAGTAATTTATGATTAAACTACAATAATTTAATCAGACTCAAAATGTATTATCCGTCGAGCAGGTTTGTACCAAAATTTTTTCACGATAAAAATTATGATAATTCTCGATAATTCTAATACAAATAATTCACCTTTTTGTAGCTGAATTTAAAAAATCGAGTTTCATTTGTTATGGACACTTTGATCTTTGAAATTAGATTAACTGAGGTGTGGATAACGTTAATAACATGCGTTAGTGAGCCACATACTGTGTATCGCTAGAATAGCAAGGTTTGTAATAGCAGCACATGATAGAAACTATAATAATTCTAACACGAACTAACTAAACCCAAACCCACAATGTGATTATTAGAATAGAAACGCGCAAGTTTAATACAAGAATTTTTAACAGTAATTTATGATTAAACTACAATAATTTAATCAAACTCCAAATGTATTATCCGTCGAGTAGATTTGTAACAGAATTTTTTTATAGTAATTCACGATAGAAATTACGATAATTCACAAAATAATTTACCTTTCAGTCATTACAGGAATACTAAGTCCTGTAGCAGAAATTTAAAAAATTAAGCTTCGTTCTTTATGGGCACTTCGTGTTTTTGAAAAAGGTGCCAGCGGCGCCCACAATACTTGTTTAATATAAAATTTTATTTTTTTACTTATTATTTTTTTTTCACTTTGGCAGTTTCGCTAGTACTTTATTAAGATACTAAGTATATCACTAAATTAATACACTTGTTTACTTCTAATTTGCAAGCCTGACATCATCTGGGCTACTCTAAGGTGCCCAAATGCAACCTATCGCACTAGCTTAAAATTATTCAGAAACTAGGGGCTGTGTTAAACCAGCCTAAGTGCCACACCAAAATGGCTTTCCACCAAATAATATTCTATCACCTATTGCCAACATGCACAAATTATAAGAATCTTGCTTCTGCTCTATTCTTCTTCTTTTTAATTCTTCGATATTTCTTTCATTTTCGTTAGTGGAGCTTTCACATGTCTTGAATTAGGGTCCCTCTTCTGCCTCTTCCCTTTAACGGTACTTCTTGAAAAAGAAGCCTTCTTTCCCTGCCAGTTTCTTTTGTGCGTCTGCTGGATTCCTTTTTTTTGTTCCCATTCCACTATTTTAACATATCTCTCTTCCCAGATTATTTCATGAAAATAATCCCATGCCATAAGAGGAAAATACTGCAAGATCAATTTCACGTTGTTACTTGTAAGATCTAACTTAAATAAGTCTTCTTCAGTACACGCCTTATATAAACCCCTTATAAGGCCTTCTCTTCTTTTTTTTTTTCTCGCATACTGGCACTAAAAAGAGAATCACGGGGCTGCTGTATTGAAACTTTATTCCTTCTCCAATTTTCATTTAGAAGCGCAAGTATGAATTTGGCAACTGTCTCCTCAATCTTTTGCCACCGTGTCTCCTGAGCTTCATATACTGCCAAATGATCCTGCGTTTCCTTGGCATCTTTCTCACATACTTTACATATATCATCTTTATATAAATCGGGTCGCGTTATCCTAAGATTATTAAGGGTCAGGAGCTTACTGTGCAGACACTTGATCAAGAAATTGAGTTTCCTTCCTTTATACTTTGAGGTACATCTCACGCCACTTTGCTTTTTAATTCTTTTCCATAGACCTTCCTACGCCCATATACGATGGTAGTCTTTCTTTTCTAGCCAGCTAGAAATGCTTAGCATTCTCCAATCTGCTGCTATCAAAGTGTCCTCAATTTCTTTAATAACTTTTCGCACTGGCATTTCAACAAGATTGTTTTGCCAGTACATATTGTACCTAATTCTTGAGCTTAGTTTTATATTCTGTACTACAAGAAGAGGGGCTGCTTGGCCTTCTTTCGCTAGTACATCTACTCTGTTATTCCAATAATTATTACTATGTCCTTTGACTTTAACCATCTCCACCTTTAAATTTTTAATTCATTTTGTGTCAAAAATCTTGAGTAGCAAATTATAGTTCTTCTAACATAGCCAATCTTTATTCGATCTGTTCATTTCACACCTATTAATTCCTAGGATTGCAGCTGCACTGTCAGTATAGATTTTGACCTCACTATCTTGTGGAGACAATAATAAGGCTACCCAGATTGCTGCTAATTCAGTCCTTGTCAAAGAAGGCCATCCTTGTATACTTAGGTTCCCCTTCTGGATCATTTCTTTTTCATCTTTACTGACCTGTATCCATCCTAAACCTTGCTTACAACTCATTCCATTTTCTGAAATTTCCTTGTGCAATGAACCATCTGTATAAACACTAATGGCTTTTCTGCTACATTAATATTTCTATTTAACTGCTCTAGTAGCAGATTCTCACAATAATAACTAAACTTCCGTCTTTTTATTAGTTCTACTTCTATTTTATCTACGATTATTACCACTGTCAGGCTTGCTTTAAAGATTCTATCTACTTCTTCCTTCTTAACTACTCCCTTCTCTAATGAGCTTTCGACTATATTTGTCGATATATCAAAAACCCAATCACTCTTTTGTGTTTTAACACCCTGAATTGCTGTGAAAATTTCCTCCTTTGGGATCCATTGCATCTGCAACTTATCTGCCTCATTTGCTCGATTCGCTACTAGTCTAATTTTATTCCCCTCCTTATTGACAAACGACCCTTCTTCTAATAGTACTTCCTTTTCTTTTTTCCCAACTACTTTTCGTATATCTATTTTGCTCTCTCCATTCTTTATTAGTACCCATTCTTTTTTCCTCTTATCTAATGAAACCTCCTTTTGCTTAATCACGGGCGACTGTTTATTCTTTTCTGAAATTTAGAATTCCTATTTAACTTCTCTTGTGAAAGAATTTGCAAGGACCGCTTCCTCAATGTTCTTAAACCATTGAGGTATCCTTCCTCTATTCGATTTGTCTTTCGACCACATATATTGGCTTCATGAGATGAGTACATTTTCTTGTCTATTGAGAAGTTGGCCCAGAAAAAACAGGTCAAGAGCTGCTAGTACTCTGGCATATTTGATTACTACTTTATCTTTAAGCAAACTGCGAATTGCTATACCAGTACCGTATAGCTTCCAGCTATCTTGTGACGCTCTAATATAGATATTAATTTCTTTTGCTCTTAACAACACCAACATAGTTTGGTTAAACTTCCATAGCTTTTCCAGAAGATTTGGGTTACCGTCATTATGGAGTCCGAAGTCCTCCACCAAGCCAGCCAGTTTATGACCTGCTCAATTCTAATTTCTGTAATTGCACTGATCTGAATTCATCATTTAATCGATTGTGGACACTAGTAATTTGCTTATTTAATAACTCAGGCTCTAAAGTTCGAAAGTTTCCAATATTTTTGTATGTTACCACATAATTAGGTGTTGTAATCTGGAGCTCAAGTTTATTTTTTGCTAATCTAATAATCGGCTGATGAATTTTGTTGATTAATACTTTTGACATTCTTGAGAGTTGAAGCAAGTAACATAGTTTAGGAATAATGCACATGTTGTTGATATATGCCAATTGGCTAGCTATCAACCTTTTCCATCTCAATGTTTGTACTATCTGATGCACTATTCCTTTAGCTTTTAAGAATATTTGTCTTTCGTTCGATCTGATGTTCAACCAAATGCCTAGCAATCTTGTTATACTATGCGGCTTCTCTTCGGCGATAGATTCACCACCAAAAGTAATACTTCTTTCTTCTGCTTTGGCTTTTGGATTGAAAACAATCAAATTTGACTTTTTGACATTAATTTGGGATATTATTGATCTGAAAGAACTCATTTGCTATTGACAGCATCTTCTCCATGACTTGCTTGTTTGGCGCCAACCAAGTAGTGTCATCTGCATAAGCTACCACAGCCACATTAATCTCCTTTTTTTGTATATGATCTCTTGGTCCTAGTTTAGGTTCTGAAGTACTAATATAATAACCCAATTCAGCCGACTCTTGAACCCTTACCAAAAGGGATTATAAAAAATGCGCCAAAGCAGTAGGGAAAGAACCTCATCCTGTTCAATTCCATCCACCATTTCTACCGGCTCTATAAGGCCTGTTGCTGTTATAATTTTTGATGAACGATTCTCAAAGAGCGATAAAATTAACCCTATTGCTTTGTCTGGTATTTTGATTCTTTCTATCGCTCTCTTTAACATACCGAGCAAGACCGAATCAAATGCCTTTTTCATATCCTGCAGCACTAGCCATAGTTCTACATCCTTTTCTTTTGCATCTTCTGCTATCATATTAACTATATATACTAGATGTTCGGTTGAGCCTCCAGGCAAACCGACAAAATTCCAGCTCTTTAAAATTTGGTGCTTAACTAGAACTGCTGATAGCCTATTTGTCAAAATCTTCATTATGCATTTTCTGAAAGTTTCTAAAAGAGCAATTGGTCTAGTATTTCCCAAATCATAATTCCAGCTTGTACCCTTTGGGATTTGATATATCTGTGCGCATTTCTACTCTTTAGAAAATTTCGCTTCTATAATGCAATAGTTTGCAAACTGGCAGAAGATATGTTAAGTAGAAGGACTGGCATTCTTAATCAGGCTATAAGTAATATCTGAGATACCAGGAGCCGTTTTGGTTTTAAGACTTTGTAGGACCAGGTACCACTCTTCTTCTATAATTTCTGATAGTATATCTTGAAACCAAGTACTCTGAATACAATTCATTGGTTCGTAAATTTGAGACCATATACTCTTTCTACTGAAATTCTGTGACTTCCATGCTCTCATTTGGTTTTCATAATGCATTTTTGTTTCCTCCCGGACTTTACTTAGACTTGTTACTAACACCTTGGTTGCTCCTTCTTCTTTAAAGAGTCTATCTACCACAACTTTACCATAAGGTCGGTTTAGTAAACTATTCAGCATCTTTCCTTGATTATTAGCTATCATCTCGCATTTATACTCTATACAATCCTCTATTTCTTTCCTTTTCCACCTTTCTATTTCATCTGATCTTTTCTTGTTAATAATTTGCTATATCCTTTCATATCATCATACCAGTCTTCCAAATCCCTATCGGCAGCCATGGCATATCGAGATTGAACTTCTTGTTTTGCTTTGCAATATCTAGATTAATGTCTAGTTTTTTCTCATCTGGCATAATCTTGAAATTGTTCTTTTTTACTAAACGCATCCACTTGCTTATTTTGAAAATTAACTTAGAAAGCTTAGATTTTTTATTGGAACCTTCTTTGCGTCCAGGGTTATTATACACCTTTTTCCATGTTATACTTCTATTTGCTGCTTCAATAATGCTCAGTTTGATAATGTCCCAAGCCTGATTTATTAGCTGTGCTCGACAACTCGCTTTCCCAATTTTACCAACATTAATACATGACAACTTATCAAACACAGCCTCCTCTTTTTGTAGCTTTCTATCCAATACCAATCTATACTCTTTCCAATTTTCTACGGTAGCCTGATCATATAAGTAAATTATTCTGTGATGTTTTCTGTTCTTCTCTGTTGCCATAGTTGTAGCAAAAATTTGTGAGTTGAGCCATAATGTCATAGAAGTTGCTTTGTGGTCACTACATGTAACAAACTGCATATTTAAAATCTCTGCCATGGTCAGACTTTCTATTATATTTTCTGACACCCATATTTGATCGATTCTTGTGCTACTTTGACTATTAGACCACGTGTAGAAATCTAAAAGTATCTATAAAATCATTTTTGCTTAACCATTTGTGTATTTTTGAAACTCTATGATTACCAGTTCTGCTCTCTGATATTTTATCTAACTCTAAATCTACTATACAGTTGAAATCACCTAAAATTACTATATGCGTTCGAATGTTCCTTTTGTTGTATATGTCTGTGATCTTATTTAATACCTTGTCCATTTCGCTTCCATTATTTGGAGGAATATAGATTGCAATTAACTAGCTCCATATTTCTGAAATAAAGCCTTGCTACCATCATAAATTCACTGATTCTGTTTATGCCACCAAGATACTTCTCCCAATTATGTTTAATATCTATCGCTACCCCTAGACCCTTTTCTTATCTATCGATATATCTGATCAAAAAAATTTGAAAGTTTCGACTTTTTTCCCTACAAAAAACCCTTCTTTCTTATCCATATTTGTTTCAGTTACTGCAATTATATCGAATGCTTCTTCATCCAACCACTGACCTAGTGTTTCAAATTTTTGCTGATTCATTTTTAATCCATTAATATTGTGACAACCTATTTTCAGAGTTATTTCCTTTTGCAGTAACTTCCCCTATCTACAGTAGCACCAGGAACCCTGCTCGATGAACCAACTGGTTCATCTACTGCCATATATACAACTGGTGTGCCCGTTAGGAGTGCGATAGCAAACTAGACTGACTTCTTTCAAAGTTATCAAGTCTGCTAATAATGTTCAACAAAAGCTTCTTAATTTCATCCATTTTGAGTTCATAGGTCTTTTTTTCTGATATGGTACTTGTTAATTTTCCTTTCGTATAGGGATTCTCTTTAGATGCTTCAATTGCTTCAGTTCTTGCTTTTGTCGTTACAACCTTTATCTTTTTCAAAAATTCTTGTTTGCTTCTATTTGACGCATCTTTTTGGAGATTTTTGTTTGTAATTTCAACCTTCCTTTGAGTAGTTTCATACATGAGCTCCAGCTCCCATTGAAGCTTAGTATTAAAGTAAGAAGCTTTAGATGAAACTGCCTTCTCCATTTCTTGCCTATTTATAAATTCTACAACTGCAACTCCTTTTCTATTACCATTTCTATTATTGAAAATATGAACTGTTTTCGCACCTAAGCAGCGAACTTGTCTTAACAACAAAACCTCCTTTGCATTCTTTGGAACATCTTTTAGCCTAGCATAGTGTGTTCTTCTTTCTTCTAATATTGAGTTATCGCTTGTACCTGGTGTGAATCTTGCTAAACTTCCATTAATTAACAGGAGGGACCATAAATTTTTAACTACTTCCTCGTACTTTCTTTCATCCATCTCAATAGTAAGCTCAGCTCTTGTTTTGTTGTTTCTTCCATGTTTGATTTGAACTTCCTGAACTTTACCAATATTCTTAACTATTGCAGTTACATGTTTATTGTAAGGGTATTAGTCGATCTAAATTTATCGACGGCTAAGCTGATTTTATAAAAATCGGCTAAATCAGCTTAGTCAGCTAAATATAGAAGTCTTTTTTTTTATTTATTTATTTAATAAAATGACATAGTATGATTTGTTTTATGAAAGAGCACATTAAAATATATAATTAGCAAAAGTCAAATTTTATTTATATTGATATTTACTTTAATTAAAATTATAATAAAATTTTAAATCGTAAAATTATTTAAGTATTTTTTTTATTATCGCTATTACATATTTTTCAAAGACTTTTTTACTTATGAAACAGTTTTTCTTACTAAACTAGCAGAAGTCTTTTCAATTTTTAACAGCTGTTTAGTGCATCAGGAGTGCATCGAGTATGACCCGGGTTTACATGAGGAGAGCGTTAAGAATACAAAGCAAAATTTTCAATTATATTATATAATTGGAAATTCACTTTGTATTCTCAACACAGGAGGATGCACTCCTCATATAAACCCGAGTCACACTCGACGCACTCCTGACAGCTGTTAAAAATCGAAAAAGACCTCTGCTATCTAAACTTTGTATTTGAAACATCACGCATAGTGATATAAATAATCTTTATTGATAGCTTACGCTAATGTTTATGGTCCAAATATTTGTAAATAAACATTGCTCGTTTTATATTAATAAAAAAATTTTTTTAATCTAACTCTAATTGCATAATTTGGTTTGTAATAGTCGATTGAGAAAGCAGCATGCAATTTACTTCCTGCTTTAACATATAATTTGAATAATTAACTTATTTTAAATGATTATTATAAAAGGTTTAAGCTATACTTGCTTTTATCAAGTTTTATTTGATACTGAAATCATATCATGCATTTCTGTAAAAGGCTAAATGCTAATTAAAAATTTACGATTTTCAGGTGGGTTAGTCTAAATCGGGTCTTTAGTCGACTAAGCTGACTTTTTGAAAAATCGACCGACTTAGTCAGCTAAGTCGACTAAGTCGACTAACTCTGAGTCGACTAATATCTCTAGTATATTGCTTATCCTATTTGGCAAGTCCCACAAAGTAAATTTCCTTACACCTTTGTGTTCACTTCTTTTCGTATAAACCTCATCTAATATACTGGTTTGCTTATAATTAGTTTCTATTTTACTACTAGAAATTTCTTGCAATGCCTCTTTTCTCTTAATTACTTTAGATTCCTTCATCACAAGGAACTCCTTTTGGTGTATACGTAAATCTGCACCTTGTTCAAAGCTGACTGACTGTTCATTCTTTACTTCATTATTCACAGGTTCCTTATCTATCTCCTTCCTTTTTTCCTTTATTTTACCTAAAGATCCTTCTTCTGAACTGCTTGTTTTTTCCTCTTCTGACTTGACCGGAGTGACAAAAGTATTTTCTTGCTCGAAAGTTTCGACGAACGATTTAATTATATCCTCAAGCTCACAATTCCCATAATCCAGTGTGCCTGTTTCTGAGATTGTAAGTGCTAATTTTTTACTAAAGTTTTCTCCTAACTTTGGCTTTATAAACTCTGAGAGTAAAGTTGGCTGTTTAAGTTCTTCTTCCACTACTGAAATCCAGCGCTGTTCCTACTCGTATATTTCTGTTGCTGTTCTTACGATAAAAACAGTTTCTGGGTAAGCTATTCCCAGAAAGTTTGCTACCTCTTTATCATTTTGTGAAACAAAAAGCTGCACATTCTTTAGTTCATCCGAGATTTCTATATCTGCCTTCTTGAATAAGTTCTTAAAATGCTCCAAATGTTTTTCCATAACTATTTACTTTATATCTAATCTAGTGTTTGAATAGTCACGTATATGTTTGGCTGTGTCTAACAGGTATTCTATTTTAGGCTAAATTCTTGCTTCTTTTTATTGATTTTCTTGTTTCTAGAAGGGTGTTACATATTTGTACGTATTTGTTTATATCTACACACTCTAATCCTTTTTTGGCCAATCTTAACTTGTTGTTTATTTGTTTATTCTGTATTTGGCCACACATCTTTGTTCCCTTGTTTGTTTTGACAGTGATTTGCAGTACAGGATCAACGGCAATTCCCAAAATTTCCCCTACAAGTTTCACAAGTAATTTTCCGTTTCATTGATTATTAGCTCTATTTATTCTTATCAGATCTTCTTTTTGCCATAATAGAGTCTGGATAAAATTCTTTTTCTTTCTTTTCTTCTTAAGCTACTTGATGTACTTTGCTATACAGACTTATCCGTTTTAGTACAATTTCTTTAGCTCCGGAATTGGTCGTGAGGATCAGCAGGAAAAGTTGTATCGATATATGTTTACTTATTATTATATAATATATTAAATTATTAAATATACAATATTCGCAAGTTTTCGCAATTCAATATTATATTTTAAATATTACATATTTTATTATGTATTATTATAAAAAAAGCCAAAAAAAATAAATCCAAAAAAGCGAAACCAAAAAAAATAAAAAAATGATAACAAAAAACTAAACTATTATATTTCTTATATTCACTTATATTTATTTATATTCACTCATATTCACTTATATTCACTTATATTCACTACTTCTTGCAAAGTACCGGAAAGTTAGGTCATTTTTTTGCAAAGTTCCAAAGAAGTAAGAAATAAATAAAATAAAATTAAATTAAAAAAATAAGTAAAAAAAAAACAAACAAAATAACATAACTGAAAAAATAACAAAAAAAAACAAAAATGAAAAAAATAAACTATTATATTTCACTCATATTCGCTTATATTCGATTAAATTCGTTTATATTCATGATTTCTTGCAAAGTGCCAGAGATGTTAGAATTGGTGTTCTTGTAAAGTGCTGGAAAAGTCAAATCATTTTCTTGCAAAGTTCTCAAAGAAGTAAAAGATAAATATAATAAAATAAAATTAAAAAAATAAATAAAAAAAAGAAAACAAACAAAAAACAAAAATGTAAGCAAACTAAATAAAAAAATAAACAAAGATCCAAATCTCTATTTCGAGTTCATGTGTTTGCAATTCAGAAATCGTTGAAGGTTTTTGCAAAGTGCTGGAATAAAATAAATTAATAAAAATAAAAAAAAAACAAAAACAAAACCATGAAACAAAAAAATAAATAAAATGAAACCTTGCAAAAACTTGCGAAATCTTGCATTCTTGAACTTTCGAAATTGCTAAAGAAAGTAATTGTATATTCTTGCAAAGTATCAAAAGACTGAGTTGGCTTGTGCAAAGTGCTAAAAGTTATTGGAAGTAAAGTGTAAAAATAAAATAAAAAAATTAAAAAATAATAAAAAAAATAGAAAAAAAAAAACAAGACAAAACTTAAAAAAATGAAACCTAACCAAAAAAAACAAAAGGAAAATGAAAAAACAATATAAAATAATAGAAAATCTAAATTATAAACAAAAAAATAAACAAAGATCTAATCTGATCTTGTAGTACAATCATCAAAAATCACCGAAACATTTCAAAAATATTAGTTAAACATGTTCTTGATATAATCCAGGTTACAGATCATTCTAAAATATTCGAATGTATTTGCTATATTAAAAAATAAAAAAGGAAGAGAGAGATAAAAGAAAAAAGGGGTAAAAGGGAGAAAAGGGTAAAAGGAAGAGAAAGTAAAAGAGAGAGAGGAGTAAAAAGGAGAGGGGTAAAAGGAAGAGAGTAAAAATTGTTCAAAACTTTTTTTTTTAAGTTTTTTTTTTAATTTTGTAGAATGTATTTTTATGATCCATGCCAGCTTACGGATCAAATAGGCTTAAGAAATTTTGAACTTTGTTTTTTTTTTTTTTTATCTGGTGATCTGGGTTGAAATTTTTGTGATGCGGTAAAACACTATGTAATCATTAAAGATTTGCTAATCGTCATATCCCTTAGTTTGTACTACTTCGCAGGCAAATTTGCCTGTAAACTTACTATAAATATACCTCTAATCTATTTTTTTAATCATTTAAAATATTTAAATAAAATTTGGTATTATAATATTTAATAACAAGGATTATATTTTTGAATTATTTAAATTTATATTATAAGACAAAAAGTTTATGTTGCTTATAAGCTGAAAATATTAAATTTTAAAGAAATTTTTTAACCAAAAAAATATTTTACAATATCTTGGCGAATTCTTTAAATATTGGTTTTAAAAATATAGTTTCTAATACAATATTGTAGTTTATATAAAGGATGACAACTTTCATTATTTAACTTTATATAATTTACTTGTAAAAATTAAGACTTGTATTAGAAGTAAAATTTTTTTTATAGACGGGAACATATAAAATTTGAGAAAACCTAAAGAAAAATTTTATAGTAAAAGTTCCAAAACAAAAACTTTAAACTTTATTACACCAAAGTTTTTTAATAATTTTAAAAAAATTTTATAATAAAGTTGATAAAACAGAACTAATATTATAATTTTTACTTAGAAAGTATATAGCTAAAATTAATATTTAAGGTTTTATTTAAAAAATTTAAAATTTTAAAATTTTCGCAGACAAATATGCCTGCATAACAAAGCAAGGGATATCATTTCAAATAATTACGATTATAATCGATTTATAGATATATAATGATTTAATATAAAAAATGATATATTGATTTTTATCCAATTAATCGATATATAACGATATTTTATAATTGATATAAACTGATTAAGTACTATATATCAATCAATATCTATATATAAAATTTGATGATGATGGGCAAAGCTTACATGTATAAATCTATTGTTTATGAGAGGGAAAATAAACAAACATGAGCAGCAAAATACCAAATGCACAAACTGGATTGTGGCCCTGCTATGCACAGTTACCATATGCTTATGCTAGAAGTTACTGCGGCATTGCCTCATACTACCTGGGCTATGCTAATCTTTTGTAACCATGCCGTAATTTCAGGAGAAACTATATGATCATACAATATATCTAGTGGGAAAATCTCTTGAGTAAACAAATAATTGAAAAAAACTTGAGGTTTAGCCCGTCACAAACTTCTTCCCTTATTTTCGAGTTCCACAAGAAAAAGGAAAAATCAAGGTTTGGGTATTTCTTAAGCTAGGGCACAAATGACCTAGACTAAATTAAGCTTAATGTCAAATTTTGGTCTTGTAAGTTTGTTGCTTTACTCTTCCCTAGTTCATCTTTTTCAATGCCAATTCCGTTATGATAACAGTATCCAAACTAATAGATACTATCTTAGATTACTTTTGGCTCTTTTTACGAGCCTGCAATGTGTGTGGGGTTATGCTTTGATATCCATTTAGAGCTTTTTCATAAGACTTATCTGGCATGGAATATAGATGCTTCCTTCCTTCTTTCTATTCTTGTTTCCTCTTTTTTTTTTTCTCTACCCGGGTTTTCTTGTAAATACACTCTGATATTTCTCTGGAGCTTCTCTTGAGTCTTATCCAGCAGATAATGTGGACGTTTCCTTCCTTATTTCTGTCCATTTTCTTAAGTCTTTCTCTTCTAATGATTTCATTTTTCTTCTTTTCTTCTTGTTCGACTTTATTTCTTCTTTGCTTTTGGTTATGCATTTTGGTTTCCTACAATGGATTAATTGTCCCACAAAATTTTATATTAAATGTGCCCCAGCCTTGCACATTTCTGTCATGACCATCCTTATTCTTGTCACGCCCTCTGTTACTTCTTTAAATCTCCTCTAATTATATTCTATAATTACTTACATGTTTTGTGTTAATGCGCCCTGCTCCTATATAACTGCTATAATCTCCATACTTTCTTTGTCATATCCATCTTACCGACTAGGGCTCCTCGACTCGCCCTAATCCATCCTGACCAACCTTTTTCTTTCATCAGGTCCGTTTTTTTCTTGCTTTACAGAAAAAATAAAGCTATCTGCTGTTAGGGCAGTGTCATTAATCACCTGATTATTTTTTATCAGAGGCCTACTCCCTCCCTCTTCCTCAATATATAAATAGTCAGGTTCTTATATATAATTTCACCTTTTTTTACCCCTTCACCCTAAAAAATCACCTGATTTTTGTTACTCCCTTTATTCCATAATTATTTCCACTTTATAAGTTTTTTGTATAGCTTATGAAATACTTCGTCTGTGGACTTATCCCTACTATCTAAAAAGAATAAATTTTTAGGGATTTTCTGCAATATTATAAATCATTGAATGTTGATGATCCATGATAAAATTTCCGCTACATGTTCTAATGTAATTATAGAATAAAACTAGCATAACGATTAACGTTTTCGAGGTGGAAGTTGTACATTGCAGAAATTTAAAAGTATCTGATATATAGGGCAATGTTGAAGTATCAACTTTAAAATTTCAAATTCTTACTAGTCCATTCCTTAAGATCAGATGATAGATCGGAGCTTTTCCATTTTATTGAGTTTACCCATTATATCTGCTGCTATCTTTAGAATCAGCATTTATGATTAATTTGCCAATTCTAGGTGGCATTTAGGAGATCCAGGAGCAAACTCAGTCGCTCTCCTATTACTGTTATATTGTTTCCTATTTAAGACTTCTGGTGCTATATATAGTACAATTCTATAAACTCTATGTCTTTCCATATTTAAGGCTCCATTAGTTGCAATTGGGAGTTCCAAGTCTGTGATATAAACTCTATATAAATTACCTTGCAGAATATTACAAATATCAATGAACAGGTCCTTGAGAGTGAATCACTTGAAGATCAGAAGTAAAGTTAATTTAGCTATCTGATTCATTTGTGACCTAGAGCAAAGATTTTGTTACAAGAATTCTGTTGCAATAAGCCTTCAGCTCATTTATAAATTCTTTTATACATATCCATGTGGTAATTTAAGGGTAATAGTTTTAATAGCTTTTTGATCATCCTAATCTGTACAAAATATAGTTGCAAATCTACCCTTTCCTATCTTTAATTTTTTATATATATATATATTTTTATTTTTATTTTTTTTTTTTAATTTTTATTTTATTTTTTTTTGTGAGTTTTCTTTTTCATTTAATTTTAGGAGCACAAATTCAACTATCAAATTAAAGTTTTGAGTTGGAATAATTCTGTAAGATTCATGACAATAGTTTTTTTTTTTCTAAGGCTAACTTTATTTATTCCTCCTGGATCAAAAGCTATACCTTCTTTTTCGATATTAATTCCCATTCGATAGGATATCCAAGGTTATATACTTTATTCTAGTAATATATCTCAGCAGATTGATAATACTTAATGTATATATCTACTCTGATGCTAGTTTCTTTTATATATCCACGAGCACCTAATTTACCAAGTGGCCTTATAGTACTAATCATTACTAGTACAAAAACGTTAATATGATCTTTAACCATCTACTTAAAACTATTTTATAGATTTCATCCACTTTCAAACTTTTCGACATAACTTGTGCAATTTCAGGCAGTTTATCGCAATTTTTCAATAAGTCTTGCAATTTATTTTTACTAGCAGATGCTTTGTTTTCATCATTTTTACTTAGCATTTTCTTGCTACCCTTATATCCTTTTATTTCACCCTTCATATTGTTATCTAAACAGATTTCCTTCAATTTTTTTTAAATAATTGGCTCTAGTGAGTCATCATTATTTGCACTACTCGACTTATTTTCCAATTGGGTAGGTTCCTTTACTTTTTTATTTTGCTTTGCTATTCTTTGAAAGTTTTCGACCTTTTTCTTCTATATTTCACAGACATGATTTAGGGCTTCTCCTTCTAGAGTGCATTCGGTTCTACTAATTTCCTTTTCTTCATTATTTTTTTACTATTTTTGACTAACTTTTCTTGATTGTTTCTTCCTGGGCCTTTGTCATTGAAGATTCTATCTCTTTTATTCAATCTACTTTGTTTTGATTTATTAGTACTATCTATTTCAGCTAGTGTTGGGCTCTGGACCATAAGTCTGCTCTACTGGACTTATAAACTGGACTACTGGACTTGTAGGTCCAGTGGACCAATTTATAAGTCCAGTTCTAGTTCAATTTTACTGGACTTATAAGCAAGCCCAATACTGATCTCAGCTAAGTCTCAACATTCCTTTGGTTCTTTTTCTTCAATTTTAATTTCATTGTTAAGGCCAGATTCAATCACTTTATCAACTCATCCTATCTCTGCAAATTTTTTATCGACCTTGTGAGCTTTGTTATTTTCTATATTAATGTTGATCACACTATTAGGTTTTCCTGTTTCATCTTTCTCGACATTATTATGACAAGGCCTATGGTTATCAACATGCCTAATCTCTGCTAACTGACTTTTGATAATGTTTAACCAGTTTGGTATTTTCTTTAATTCCTTTTCAGTTTTGGTAACAATATCCATAGTTAACAGATTTAAGTTCATTAGGCCTTTTTAATTGGGACTTGGTTAAACGAAGTTTCAGAGTATAGGTGCGAGGTGGGTGGTTTTTCTTTATAGATATATTCGGTTGAGTATATAGGGATAAACATTCGGTTTCTTCTAGAGTGTAATAGGTATCAAAAGCTTCTGTAGCAGGGCACTTTTTATTTTGTAGCTTTGTCATAGAATTCCTCTTTTTTACTGGGGGGACTATTTGGATATATGAAGGTAAGTATATAGTCAGTACTTCTTCTCTGTTTTCATTGTTTGTTAAATCCTCCAATATCTTTAACACTATTTTCAAGTCTTAGTAGAACTGTGCTTCGTTGGTGTAGTAATTACTAACAGCTTCATCTACAAGCTATTGGCTTGCTCATCGGTAAGAGTCTTGACTAGGGCAACACATTTTCTATATAACTCATGTGTTTTCGAATTTCTACTAACTAAAGGTCCTATTTCTTCTCTTATACTATAGACTTCATAGTTATTGTTTTTCTTCTAGCTAGGTCTTACGAGTGGATTTCTTCTTTGATTCAGCAAGTAGAAATGACTAGAATGTTTTGCAGATGTTTCGACTGTGTATTCTTCTTTGTAATCATAATAGGTAGGCCTTGGAGTTGTATGTATAGGTCATGGTCTTGACATTTTATTAACATAAATATTTAATGTATCCTCAAAGCTATTATTTAATTGTTAAAGTTCTTTAGATATTCGTTCTAATTCAGCATCCATTTTGATTGATTCGATCTCATAGTTTATCATTGGGTTGGTATAAAGTCTTTGCTTTGGGTGTGTTGTGAAGTTCAATCTCACAGTTAAATAGATAATTCGATCTCACAGTCACCACTAATTGTAGAGGGCGAAACTATTGGGTTAGATAATAAATACAACTAACAATACCACTATCTATCCAAACAATGTTCTATATATATGCGGGGCTCTAGTTCCTCGAATGGCATGCAGAAAGAGGCGTAGAAGATTTGGTCTGGGTCTCGAGGTTCTTTGGGTTTTGCTATAACGAGGCAGTAATCAATGATTAAGTGATGTAATGATATCACGTGATTATGTGATTACTATCAGCGTATTGGGGTTATTAGTTATGAACTATAACGGTTTATTAATTCAAGGAATTTTAGAGTAACTACTAGAACTAACACTTCTACTCTTATTTTGAAGGTTATCACTCTACAATGTTGAACTATAACTCTTCACTAAGTTACTCAAATTCAAACTCTTTCTGAGTTATACTCATTCTGAGTTATCCTTTATTGAGATGAAAGGGATGGTTTATATACTTTTTACCCTCTTAATAATTACATGAAATTTAGATTACATTTACTAGCTCTATTTAATTCTATAGATTCGTTTCTATCGTATGATTTTCTTACTATGACCTCATCGTTTTGGGGCAGAGGTGGCTTTACCAAGCCTTGAGGCATAAGTGTTAAACATTTTTGCTTTCATACTATAATCCTCCTTCAATCTTCCCTTGATCCACTAAGTGTTAATATGATAACGTCAGCGAAACTAAAACTAGGCTAAGTACATTGTTTACAAAAAGTATAAACAAACATTGACAGCTAAATGCCAAAGGCATAAACTAGTTTTATCTATATGAGCAAAGCTAACATGTGTAAATCTATTGTTTACGAGAGGGGAAATAAACAAACAAGAGCAGCGAAATACCAAGGGCACAAACTGGATTGTGGCCCTGCTATGCGCAGTTACCATGTGCTTATGCCGGAAGTTACTGCGTCATTACCTCACACTAAGAATAGGAATCGGTTAAAAATTTTTAGTCGATTAGTCAGTCTACTAAAACTGTTAGTCGTCGACTGACTAAAAATCTACTAACCGATTAATTGACTAATTGATTAGTCGACTAATCGACTAATCGATTAGTCGACTAATCGAATAGTCAACTAATCAACTAGTTGGTTAGTCGATTAGTTGATTAATCAACTAATTGACTAGTCGATTAGTTGATTAGTCGATTAATCAATTAGTTGATTAATTCGCTAGTCAATAAATCTACAAAAAAAATAGACTAATTGACTAATCGACTAATTGATTAATCAACTAATCGATTAGTCAACTAATTGACTAGTCGATTAGTCGACTAATCAACTAATCGACTAGTTGACTAATCGACTAATCAACTAATCGACTAATCGACTAATCGACTAATTGACTAATCGACTAATCGACTAGTCGATTAATCGACTAATCAATTAATCGATCGACTAACTATAAAAAAATTTAGTTGATTAGTCGACTAATCGTCGACTAATCGACTAATGACTATATGATTCCTATCCTTACTAAGAATAGGAATCGGTTAAAAATTTTTAGTCGATTAGTCAGTCGACTAAAACTGTTAGTCGTCGACTGACTAAAAATCTACTAACCGATTAATTGACTAATCGATTAGTCGACTAATCGACTAATCGATTAGTCGACTAATCAAATAGTCAACTAATCAACTAGTTGGTTGGTCGATTAGTCGATTAATCAACTAATCGACTAGTCGATTAGTTGATTAGTCGATTAATCGATTAGTTGATTAATTCGCTAGTCAATAAAATCTACAAAAAAAATAGACTAATTGACTAATTGACTAATTGATTAATCAACTAATCGATTAGTCAACTAATTGACTAGTCGATTAGTCGACTAATCGACTAATCAACTAGTTGACTAATCGACTAATCGACTAATCGACTAATCGACTAATTGACTAATCGACTAATCAACTAATCGACTAATTGACTAGTCGATTAATCGACTAATCGATTAATCGATCGACTGACTATAAAAAAATTTAGTCGATTAGTCGACTAATCATCGACTAATCAACTAATGACTATATGATTCCTATCCTTACCTCACGCTACCTGGGGCTATGCTAATCTTTCATAACCATGGCGTGATTTCGGGAGAAATCATATGATCATACGATATATCCTGTGGGAAAATCTTCTGAGTAAGCAAATAACTTGATGCGTAGCCCGTCACAACGTACACCCTACCCTTAAAACTATTAAACATTTCAGCTGCATGGTAGTGAATATCAACAAAATTATCCAAATTACTAAAGAGTTGTTCACAAGTTTCACGAGCTAATATAGTAGGAGAATAAACTACTATTTCTAGCGTAACAACCAAAGCTCGAAGATGTAATTTTAAGCGTGGAATAGTATTTATTGTATGGCATTTAACATTAAATAAAGAAACATCACTGAGTAATAAAAGTGCGTCAACCAATAGTTCTAGTAATGGTGTAGATAGTTCTATTTCAAGATCTTCAACTAAATACTAAAAACTAATTAAATTTAATGGATCACTAAAGTCTTTCATAAACTCCTTAGCACGATCAATAATGGCTTTATGGTCTCCAATTTTTGTAAAAGTTGAAGATTTCTTGTTAAAGTTTTCACAGTGATTATATCTTACAGACTAACAATAAAAATTATTTTAATATTTGTACTATTTATTCATGAATGATAATTATTACTATTCTTACGGTTGAAAATTTGAGCCGGGTATTCCATATTCTTCTTCCATTGGCGATTCATTAAGGTTTATATGAAAAATAGGAAAATTCTGATTAAATAAAGATGATATATATTTTTTAAATTCACCTACGACTAATTCGGTTTTTGTCAACAAATTTGTTACTAAAATGTTATGTGTATCATAACACGAAGGGTTGTTCACGGAGGGGGTAGTTATGCAACATTTTTTGTACATTACGACTAGGACCGATTAACATCTCTAATTAAACCGAAGCTATTTAACCAGATATTTTATAGTTGAGGCAGAGTAATAATGTGCGTTTAAACTTCGCATGCGCTACTTCATATGACTATATTTATTAAGTTAATCCTGTACATATTGTGAGAATGGATGCTGGTGGCCCCTTGTTGTACTAAATGATAATCATTTTTCCGTCCTTGAATTTGTTACAGTATATTGTAGATGAGAAAATTCAGAGCATAATGGTAGGAAACATTAAAATCGGCCCAATGGATCGTGAGATATAGGCATTTTTGTCTTTACGGTTATATTTTGTTTACATAATATAGACACGAAGACAAAAACACCTATCTCACGATCCATTGGACCGCTTTTAATGTTTCAATTACCATTATATTGGAATTCCCCCCCATAACGTTTGTTATATACATATTGGATATTTGCTTAGTTTGAAAACGATTTAGGCCGACCAATTAAATTCTGCTTTACATTACCCCCTTCTACGCTCTGGGAGGGGGGTTTGACACATATAAAAATCTTTTCTAATCAGGATTTCTGCTTCGGTATTCTTCGGACCTTTTGCTAAATTTTTACTGACCACGCTCGTATTTTAGGTATGTTCATTGTCTGCATCGGAAATTTCCGGGCCATAATTATTTTTAATTGTAATACTTGAGCACCAACGTGGTCATAAATTAATCACATTGCGAAAGATACATGGTATGTTTCTATCAAATTATCATCCATTCTATCAGTCTTCAAATCCATATTATTGGTTCTCAAAAATGGTCTAATTAATAACGCCATAATGGATGTTGTGAAAGGTTCCAGACCCCTGTTCCACAATAAGTTTTTTTTTGTTGTTACGTTACATTATTTCCCTTTTCTATTATTTCTATTTTTGGTTCCCCTATATCCAGAGTACTATAGTTTCTTGTATAGTAAACGAATGACGATCAATATCCCAGATCGAGGGTTAGAAAAATCTGATAAGATTGATTAATTCGATTAGTTCAATTTATCTGTTGAATTAGAGAACAAAATCATTAAGTGTCGTAGTAATGTAAAAAGCTATAAATACGTGATTTTTCTAGAATCTATTACATATCCCCTAAAAACTTTGCTCATAATAAATCGTAAGTGTGTTATTCGTTGTCCCTAGCAAACCGAAATTTTTTTTTTGAAAATACTGTGCAGCCTGCATTATGGCTAATGCGGGCCAAAATTGCTAGTTTCCAGCATATTCCGTCCTTCCGAAATATCCCGCCTGCACAGCGGCCATCCCTAGTTGTAATATTCGAAACCTGATATCCTCGTTCAATAAAAAAAAAAGAAAGCAGTTACTACATTAGTATTGATACCCTTTTTTATACAAAAATCTAATCCTCACATTGTTAATCTCGTCATTGTTTAACAAAACAATTACAAACCCGTGATTTATCACCGAAACCCTGTGATCACGTGGTCATGGTGAAATCCTTTCACGAACGAAACTTAGATTTGAATCCCTCCATACTTAACTTAGAAAATTAGGAGATATAGAATTAATACCTAGTATAGGAACTAAAAGCAAACTAATAAGTAGATACTTATCACAAACCTCGTACCATGCCGCAGCAAGATCCAACGAACCTTGAGGCCCTGACCAAATCTTTCAGCCTACTGGTTCAAGGTTTAGAACGTCTTGAACGATTGTTAGATAGTGGTTGAATTATATAGTGGTGTTTGTTAGTAGTTTTATTGTCACCCGGTAGTCACCACATTCTCAATGTCACTATCTCAATCACTAGCTAATCGCTTGAGAACACCCTTAATAATAAAGATTACATGATTTTCACTGGGATCACGACTTAAATTATTATATCGTGATATAAAATTAAGACATTTTTATTTGTTCAATATGTATATATTTCAAAATCATCGATTATAAAACAGCTGTTGTAATTCTAACAAAAATATTTTGAGTATTGCTAACTTGCCCCTTGCCCCCTTGGTGATGCTAACGACCCTACAATTTACCAATCAGGTCGTAGGGTCTTGTGTAACAAGATAAAGAAATTTTTAAAAAATTAGCAATATTGCAAAATTTTATTACAAAAACTAGCTTTGGGCTATTAATAAACGGTTTAGTATCTGTATCCTAGTCCTAATCTTTAAAGAATAATTTATTTATATATAAAAATAAAGGGTGGTTAAAATTAGTTAAAATTCAAATATTTTTGCAAAATTTTTAATGCAAATTATAACTAGTTTTGACCTAAAGCTAACCTTACTCTAGTTTTAAACAAAGCTAATTTTGTTTTATAAAATTAAATCGACAAATTAAAACCTGTGTATAAATCTTGTGTATAAATCTTATATACAAATTAAAAATTTTCCAAAGATATATTCTTTTTGAAATATTATATTCATAACACCGTGTTATACATAGCACCCTATTATGCAGACTAGTTATGGTTATAGTTATAGTTAGGGTTAGGGTTAGGGTCAGAATTTATAGTAAAATTGTGAGAGGTGCATTTTTTGTTAATAACATAACAGGGTTACCCTAGTAAAATTTTGAGATATTTGCGAATTTTGAAAAGTGTTTTAATATAAGGTGTTATATAACACGGTGTTATGAATATAATTATTCATTATTTTTATATACTGTAATTTTTAAATCCTAAAAAAATTTTATTTATTTATTTTTTAATCTAAATAGATGTTAATTTTATTATTCTAATACAATTTTTATTACATAATAATTTAGTAATTTATCTTCAATTGATTATACTAAATTATTTATTTATATAATATATAAAGAATTAAATTTTAGCACTCTAAATTAATCATTAAAACTTAGATTTCAGATGCAACAATAAATAAGGCATACAAATAATCTTGTAATATCAGAGCAAATGTTGAAATATAATGTAACTATTAAGATTGTACTTTTGGTATATAGAGGTTATTAAAGTTGAATGGGTATATACGATCTGGGGACGAAGTATCTATTTAAATAAAAAATTTAATTTTACAAATTTTGGTAAGACCAAAATGTTTTGATGAAAGATTAAGTATCGAAAAGGATTTAGACAAACATATTACAAATCATATTATAATATGTTACTCCACTATGGTGCAATGTAGTTGCATCGTTTGGCCTTATTCTCAATGATTTACTATAATCAGCAAATGCTTCTTTATATCTACCCATATTATGATAAGTAGATCCACGATTATTTAATATATCTGCATCATTTGGCCTTATTTCTAATGATTTATTATAATCAGCAAGAGCTTCATCATATCTTTTCATATTATCATATAATAATCCACGATGACTTAATATCTTTACATGATCAGGTCTTATTTCCAATGATTTATTATAATCTGCAAGCGCTTCTTCATATTTACACATATGATGATAAATAGATCCACGATTATACAAAGCTGTTGCATCATTTGGATATAGATCTAATGATTTACTGAAATCTACAAGTGCTTCTTCATATCTATTCATATTATAATATGTTAATCCACGATTGTATAAGGCAGTTGCGTCACTTGGACTTATTTCCAAGGATTTATTATAATCTACAAGTGCTTCTTCATATCTTTTCATATTGTAATAGATTAATCCACGATTATTTAAGGTAGTTGCATCATTTGGTTTTATTTCTAATGATTTATTATAATCCGCAAGTGCTTCTTCATATCTATTTATATGATAATAAACAGATCCACGATTATATAAGATAGTTGCATCATTTGGACTTATTTTTAATGATTTATTATAATCTGCAAGTGCTTCTCTATATTTTCCCACGTGTTTATAAGTCAAACCACGATTGCATAAAGTATCTGCATGATCAGGTCGTATTTCTAATGATTTATTATAATCTGCAAGTGCTTCGTCATATTTACCCATATGATAAAATGTTGAACCACGATTATATAAGGTAGTGGCATCATTTGGTCTTATTTCTAAAGACTTATTATAATCCGCAAGAGCTTCTTTAAATCTTCCCACACGTTTATAAGTCAATCCTCGATTATTTAATGCAGTTGCATTATTTGGACTTATTTCTAATGATTTATTATAATCTGCAAGCGCTTCTTTATATCTGCATATTTTATCATATGCTAGTCCACGATTATATAAGATAATTGCATCATTTGGACTTATTTTTAATGCTTTCTTATAATCTGCAATTGCCTCTCTAATATTACTCATTTCATAAAATATTTGACCTCTATAATGATAAGCTAAAGATTTTGATGGTTTTAATTGAATTGCCGCTGCTAAATCTTTTAAAGCTTTTGAATATGATTTAAGTTTCCAAGATGCAAATGCTTTTCTACATAAAACCGAATAACTTTCTGGATAAATTTGTAAAAATTGATTTAACCATACTATAGCTGTTGTATAATCTCCTTTTTGCTCTGCTTTAGTTGCTTTATTTAATGCCGGATGTAAGATTTTTGGGCGAACCCTTTTTAAAATTGAAGAAGGAAATTTTGAAGACTTTTTGCTTCCAAATAAATTCATTTTATTCGTTTTTTAAAGTATGTTATTATGATTTGTACGAAAAATTATAGTTTGACAATTTTTTTTTTTTTTAGCTATCAAAGTTGAGAATTTTGATGAGTGATATTAAGAATAAAAAAAAAACAAAAAAAAAGCTATTTTTAATTCCTCAAACTCAACTGATTTTGTAATGTTTGTCAACAAATGTATTGCTAAATGTAAATGATATTGATTACTGTTACACCAAGTCACAGAACAATCGTACACGACTTTCGTTGTTTATAATTATGCATCATGTAATCGTCAAAATCAAATGACAAATATTGTTAATAATAAAAAGTTGCATGGATCAATTGTATGAAGACTAATTCGATTCTAAATGTGTTTTACATGATTGGTTCAATGAGAATATGGAGGTATAGTTCAATGTTATACAATCATAGTAATTCATAGTAATTCATAGTATAGTGATTTTTAAAACCTTGTAATACTTAATTGCGTATGTGTTGGTTTGAATTTTTTTGTATTGCCGAACGAATATAGATTGAACTTTGAATAATTTCAATTTATATAGTTGATAAAATTAGTTGAGTAAGTTTTTTTGTTAGGTGACGAAAATAACAAAGAAATCAGAAACAAGAAGATTTAGAAAAAGATTCATATGTTATATAAAAGGTACCATAACGGTATGTAAATATGAATGTCAAAATTTTAACTTCTGTGGTTTAAACGTTGCAAGAAATTATAAAGCTTACTATGTTTTAATAATATTAAAATTTATTAATTTTTTTTAGATGAAAAAATGAATCTGTTGACGATAAATGTTGTGCTTGAAATTTTTATCAGTTTGAGGTTGCAAATTCAGGAGGTTAAGAATTACATTGATGGAAATTAGCCCCTGAAATATATTTTTACATGTAATTTGGCTTGAAGTTGCGACTTCAAACAGAGGCTAACTTTAAGCACGACAATTTCATATTTACAATAAAATCTGACAATGATAATACTGAATATGCAAATGGTGATTTAAACGCTATAGAAGCAGATATTGTAAAAAAAAAAAAAAAAAAAAAACAATTTTTTTGCGCTATTACGCATCGGCAAATGATTGGTATGATTGGTATTCTTGTAATACAACCAGCAATGGTACATGTGGCGGGCAACTTCATCACTCACTTGCAGTTTTGTTGATTTAACGTGATATGCTTAAATTACGTAATTATAGTCATATGCCCGAATTGTCCGAATAGATTGCATTGCAGCAAAAATCTATTAGGTGCCACGGTTAGAACATGATCATCAAAATTGTGTGAAATTTCGGGATTGTTCTCTCAAGTTATTATTGACTCCCTTTGGGTGCAGACAGTTTCTTGAGCAAAGATCTTTATTTATCCAATGAAACGAAGAGCATTAGTAATTGGAAATCAAATATTTGCTCAAATGATAAAATAAAATTAAAATAAAGGTTTGATTTGGTCGTATTAAGTTACTAAGTTGGTTTACTTAGCCAACTACCTAATTTTTTTTAATTTTTAATTTTTTTTATTTTATATTTTTAAATTTATTTTTTATTTTTAAATTTATTTTTTATTTTTAAATTTATTTTTTATTTTTAAATTTATTTTTTTATTTTTTTTTAATTTTTTAATTTTTTTTTATTTTTTTTCTTACATATTTTTTTTTTTATTTTTATTTTATTTTTTTATTTTTTTCATTTTTTTTATTTTACAAAAAAAAACTTTGTCAAGAAATTTTGTTTCGAGTCAACTGATTGATTGAAATTGTGGATCTTTTGATTTCTTATATTAGTTATAATTTATCACATGGACATACCTCATCTTAAATATTATTAATATTATTGGTCATTTTTCCTAAATGCATACTGTACGCACGGTGCAGGAAATTTAAAAACCTCAAGTCTCTATACAGATATGATGTGCAAACTGTACGTAGCACTTTACAATAAAATTTCAATCTTAATGAGAATCTAGAATTTCTTAATCTTTTCGTATAACAATAATATGTACTTAATAGCAATCATTCTATATATAAGTTAACGTTTAAATTTAAAGTTAAACATTATTAAAAATGACAAATTTAGTTTCCAATGAGTTTGCTAAACTTCATTTTATATAAAGTGATTTAAGCTTTTAGATTTCCTGCTCCGTACGTACGTATGTACTGTACGTACGTCAAATATGGGTTTCACGAATATCAATAACACTGATACTACACTAAAAACTATTAATTCAAATCTATCCATCGGAGATTAAAGCGTAACACTTTATTAGATTTATTGCTCGAATTCTAATGAGTTCTACCTCGCTGTGATTATTTTTAATGAAGGAGAATGATAATCCTTTTTTTACATCCTTATTACAATGCAGGTTTCGAAGATGTACTTATTCACTAAGTGTCACAAGTGGAATTAATGCCATAAATGGCATTAATGTCATAAGTGCTATTAATGGAATTTGTGGAACAAGTGCACTTTACAAATAAGGTAATTTCTATCTTTGGCGAAATATACACTAATTTGATACTATATATAAAACAATCGATAAAAATAGAAGAAAAATAATAAAAATAATAATATATGCATACGTACGTGCTACCCCGTTTTACTTATTTGTGCAACCAATAAGGAAATCCGATTTTGTAAGTGCGTGAGATAAAATTTAGGATTAGAGCCTTAACGTTAGAGGCTATAAAAACAGAAAATTTCATTCCTGTCATTTTTAATTAGTACACCAAGTTCGATTTAAACTCTAGTTTTTGCGTCTTCGTACGTGTTCGGATTCTATGTCGCGTTGATCCGGAATATCAAATTTTGCATTCTCCGATTGGTTATTTCCTCTTCAAGAATTTGTATTAACAGCTCAACTATCCTCTCTAAATAGTAGGTTAGCGGTGTCCAAAATATTTGGCATTTTTATGCAACTCGAGCTTCCGGACCTAAACAATTTTGCCCGAAATCACCAAAAATTAACATCTTTTACTAATAAAACTGCTATTAAGTAAAATTGCTCGGATTTTAATTTTGCTGCAATAGTTGGTAGTATTAAGCTAGTATTAATGTTCCGCAAGTTCGATCAGAGGTCTGAATCCGAATTGTCGGATTGACTCGGGCTATATAATATGCAAATTTTTTTGGACACCACTAACTTATTCTCCTGTCTGTATGACGTGAATTAGGTAGTGATACGCTGATAAAAAATTTGCGGGTCGAGGGCCGATACTGAGTGGGTCGAACATACTGATCTTTTCCATCATTTTTGGTCAATCAAATTACAAAATGTTTATAATCAATTTTTTTTAGATCTAGTTAAATCTAAAACACATACTATAAGTCATGTACATATTTTATCTACTGCTCATAAGGTATATCGAAAACAAAAAAAAGTACATCAAGCTATACTACTATATCAAAAATATATATATATATATAAAATTAGGATTAGGGTTTGTTTTTAGAACTTTATCAAGAACAGATTTTTTTCAATAGCAAACTCTTCTTAATATAGTCAAATCCCTTAATATTCAACTTAATTTTACTAAAGTTCAAGCACATTCTGATCATTTATTTAACAATATAGCAGATTCACTAGCCAAGAACCACTATACTTCATTATCAACTCTACAGCTCAATTATAATAACACCTATAACCAATACTATATATTGCAGTGGAATGACTTCCCTATAGAACATCCAACTAGATATCTTGTTAAAGATATTTGTAAAGCCCATATTATTACTATGTGGTCTTCACAAAAATGCAATAGTAAACAGTCAGGCTTTACTTATTTAATTGACTGGAATTCTACATGGAAATACTTTAATTATAACCAGAAACTCACACATAATATCACTAATTTCAGACTTAACTATTTAAAAGCTTTTAAATGCAAAATGCTCCTTAATGAACTACCCTCATATTTTCACTACTACAAAATCTTTTCATACCTTTACACTAACCTTAACTGCTTTTAGTGTAATCAACCTAATTCCTACTTTCATTAGCTTACTTGCAATAGTTCCTTTCTAATACACAATATTATTCAAAATACTATTCATAATATATTACAAAAGTTCAAACTTGAACTATCAAATTTTAAACTATATGAATTGTAATATAGGCTTGCTAACCATCAAGCCTTTAGCACTTTTCAATCTTCATCTAATCTATATTATATAGAAACAATACTCAAAAGACTTATACCAATACCTATAATCCAATCTATTCAAAGCTTCAATATTTCTTGTGGCAGCTTATGCTGAAATTGGCTTATGCTAAAATCCGGGGTCTCTATTTAAATCTATAATACCTACTAAAATCCACATATACTCTTTTATTAATAACCCTAACTCTAGACCCTAACTATATAAAACAATACCCCTGAAAAAGCCCCCTAAAATTTTATAATTTCATAATAAAATAACTTAAATTTTCAGCATAAGCCAATTTCAGCATAAGCTGCCACATTTCTTATAAAATTGCATCTACTACTATTATTCAAATATTGCTAGATATTAATGAACAAATCTACGATCAAATCTGGATACCCTACTGTTGCAATTTTTCTACTTGAAGAAAAAATCAAAATATACCTACTTACAATCCTTATACTAACAATAGTCAAACTAATAACTATCACTCTAAATCATATAAACACAACACAAAAATTATACATATAGCTATATTTGTAGCCAACCAGATGAATTATATACTCTTTCTAATACATGTCCACCTATTGGACAAGCAATTAGAAAAATAGATATATGGTCTACTTTTAAAGCCAAATTTAGCACTTCTACTAACTATATTTTAACTATACAAATCTAGGTGAGTCTTGACCACTTTAGTAGGTTTAGATCGCAGATAAAATAGTCTAAGCTTCAATTCTTGTATATAGTTTATTAAATTTTATTTAAAGTAATTTGCATACATCAGGAGAATTTTTTAGGTGCAAATCTGCGCAGATTTTTAAATCACGATAATAATCAAAAATCTGCGAAGATTTGTGACCCCACGATTATAGTTGAAGAAAAATTTTTAACAAATTCTGCGCAGATTTTAGAAATATATAAATCAGAGCAATTTTTATTAAATAATAAAAAGTGTAATAACCTGAATTAAGCTTAATTTGGGCCAAAATTTAGAGTGACTATAACCCTAATTCCACGCTACCCTAACCCTATTATGATATTATTATTATTATTATGATATTATTATTATTATTATTATAAATATTAAATGCTAATTTTTCATAAATTAAAAATATTTTACAAAAATAATAAAAAAATATATATTTTTATTAAAAAAAAACTACAAATCATATTACAAAAGACACCATAAAAACATACACAAACACCATAAAGATACCACACAAATATCACAGCACAAATGGCATAAAGACCACCACAAACGGCATAAAGACCACCACAAACGGCATAGAGACACCACAAAAACAGCAAAAAAACACACACATTCGCATAAAGACACCACACAAATCGTTGTAAAGACACCACAACTACCATAGGAAAACCACCACACAAACACCGTAGAAACACGCGAAAACTGATGAAAAACCTATTGAGAACTCAATTAAAACTATGAACCTACAAAAAAACCCATGAAAAACTTGCCAAAGAAAATGAAAAAACCTACTAAATCACCAAAATAATGAGAAATCTGCTAATCTAAATATGACTTCACAAAGTTCTAAGGTTGCTCCAACTACGGCTTCAACAACGGCTCCAACTACAGCTCCAACTATGGCTCCAACTACAGCTCCAACGATGGCTCCAACGACAGCTCTAGTGATGGCTCCAATGGATTCCTTATCTGCATTTACAGCTTCCAACAGATTCCTCTTCTATATTCTCAGCATCCAATTTCAGCACTCTACCAAAGCACAAGCCTAAAATAAAAGAAAGTAAAGAAGTTAATATTAATAAATAAATAAATAAACAAATGAAGGAAGAAACTAGAAACTTATCTTTAGTACAAGTTCTAGTGTCTCTGGGCTCTAACGACATTGACGGCTTTTAATAAAAAAAATAAATAAAAAATACAGTAGAAAAAAAAAATTATTTATACCTTAATTGCCAATCTGAAAAATGATTGGGCGATCATATGGGAGATCAAAAGTAAAAACCACCGAATTTGTTTTTAGTTAGTTTTTTTAAAAAATTTTAATTAAAATATCTTGACAACTATTAAACCAAACCTAATAAAATTTTTTATTTTAATTCTATAACTATATAGAATTAAAATAAAAAAAATTATCAAGTTTGGTTTAATAGTTGTTGAGATATTTTAATTTAAAGTCTAAAAAAAATTTACTTAAAAAAAAATTCGGTGGTTTCTACTTTTGACCTCCAATATAGGAGGCACGTATGATAAAAATAAAAAACTTATAAAAAATAAAAAATAGATTAATTAAATTAAAAATTAAAAAAAAATAAAAATTAAAAAAAAATTAAAAATTAAAAAAAAATAAAAATTAAAAAAAATTAAGTAAAAAAATAAAATAAAAAATAAAAACGATAATAAAAATAAAAAAAATAAAAATAGAAAAAAAAATAAATAAAAAAATACGCATTATAAAAAAATAATAATTAATAAAAATTAATAAAAAAAAACACAATAATTTAAATAATTTATAAAATAAAAAAAAATTTTTAAAATAAATAAATCAATAAAAAAAAAACTTTAAAAAAAATTAAAAAAATTATAATAAAGGTTTATGTAATTTAGCGCAATGCGTTGTAACACACCCATCTGATAAACCAATCAGATCGTAGGATCAGATATAACATGAATTGTAAAAAATAGCGATATTTAAAAGATCGCTTGTGAATTATAATTTTGCTTATGAAACCACTCTTCGTGCTCTAACAAAAAAATTCCTTGCAAAATTTTACTATAAAATCCCCTTTCTCACCTGCACACTATTCTAACCTCACCCTAACTCTAACTAGCAAAAAACGGGTTATTTTGGTTGTTTTGATTTTATGTTACACCAAATCATATGAGGTGCGCTATAGTGCACATGTGCAAAAATATTAAATTCTATAATAAAATATTAAAAAAATAATTTAAAAAAATAAAAACCGTTTAAAAAAAAATTAAAAAATTATAAAAAAAATGATAAAAAAATAAATTAAAAAATTAGAAATTAGAAAAAATAAAAATAAATTTAAAAAAAGATTGTTGAAATAAAGAAAAATAAAAAATAAAAAAAACGTATAAAAAAAAATAAAAAAAAACTATAAAAATAATTAAATTAAATTAAAAAAAAAACTCCTGTTTAAAAATATAAAAAAGAATAAGTTACGTACGCGAGAATAAAAGTAAATTCTAGTTATTCCTTATTATGAGAATAACCAGAAATTAATTTATTTCCACCATCGTTTTTCTATTGTTATTTCGAATTTTAAATAAAAAAAATTGGAATAAAAAAAATAATAATACTGTAATAAAAAAAAGTAAATAAAAAAAACGTGGTTTTTTACTTTATTTATTTATTTATTTATTTTTATTTGTTTTGTTTATTGATTTTCTCATGCTCTTACTAGCAGGTAAGTATTGAAATTATAATTTTGGAGATTATCACAGATTATAATAGGTGGCGCCTATTATAATCTGCGAAGATTATATTTCTTAAATATTTGTATAGATTTTTTGCTAAAAATCTGCGAAGAACTGAAAAAATCTAAAATTTGAAGATCTTTGCAATTTTTTAAACAAGATTCTGCACTTATTTGATAAATTTGAAGATCACTACAGATTGTTAATGTTTTTATTTTCTCGATGTAAAGTATAGCTAGCTTCACAGAGGCAGCTGGTTAAATTATTAATAAAGATAAAAGCTGAACTTCACCTTAATACCAAAAAAAAAATATAAATAAATAAGGTAGCTGCACGATACTGTCACGCAAAACCAGAAACAGAAAAATTATTTAAGGATGGGTATAGTCCGGGTTATTAATATAGCAATTAGTTGTTAGATATATACTATAAATAGAATATTGTTGTTTACTTATCATATATTTATAATATATATATATATTTTTTTGAATAAAACTTGTATTTTTTAGCATGTACTTACATACATTCTTTGTAACAAATCTTTTTTTTGTCAGTTAACAAAGTTTACAGATCGAAAAGATAACTAATCAGGAATACGCAAAATTGTTTTTTAAAAAATTTTTTCATAATTACATTTACGGTGAGGAATCAGGAAGTCAGAGGGTCCGTCGATGAATCACGAGGTCAGTTCGTACAACTGGTATAGCAGTAATTTAGGCGTGTTAGATTTGGCTAAGTGGTTAGACAGAGTTGCGAGTTGGTTTATACAAAATACTTGGGTTTATAGTAGAACAATGAATATATAAGTTTATTATGTATCGAGTATACTTGTATTATTCAATAAAGACAATAAAGGAACGTTTATAATATGTTCAATTTATTAAAGCAAAGGTGGGAATTTTTTTTCTCATTTCAAAAGGGCCAAACGGCCTTTATTTATAATTATTAAAATTCTATTTTATAGGTCAGAATTACCGATATCACTATAGGACTGATATCACTATAATAACCAATATCCCTTGAATTATACTTATATCCTGAGATATCAGCAGTCTCAGTATTTACCAATTCCCTCTGATCCCCGAAATTCAGGGAATTCCAATGGTATATCTAAATTTAGACTTCCTAAGGTCATGAGGCACATGTCTCCTGCAGGTCATATTTCCGTCTCACAATAGATATCATGTGCGAGCATACACTAAGTCATTATGCTCTATAAAAAAAATCCTGTATGCATATAAATTATTAGTGGAGTATAGTCAATATAAAATAATCATAAATGATCCCTAATGCATAACGTATATAAAAAAACTAGTTGCGATAATTATTAACAGGATTCATGGGTATTGCCATAGTTGTTATGTTAATCATGATCGCAAGCACAAATATTATATAAGTGCATTGCAGAGCAAAAATGCCACCTCATTACCAATATAATAATCAGCAGCATCATTATAGAAAAAGGATTATTTGGTACTGTTATCCCCCCAATTCTGGTTTATTATAAGAATATGGCTCCGAATGAAGTGGTTTAATAGTAGAGACCATGTAGCATACTCTTTAGCTGCCATATCAAATTCTTCATTTATTTCTAACACACATAGAGGGATGTTGAAATTTCTGCTTCATAATCTCTTTTAAGACGAACACTAACTTTTCTTCACTTTTTCTATTAAGCATAGCAGTAATAGAGGCCTGAACATATCTTGATTTTGACAAAGTTCCATCATACAACTTGCAATTTACTATTCTCACTTTCCTAAATTGTACATCTGCACGTTGAATTGCTTTTTGCTTGCGATCTTTCTCTTTTCTAATCTCACTCCTTGTTTTAATAATAAACATAATGTATATCATGTTTAAACTCATCGGATTAGGCTTCTTTATATGCATTTTTAAAGATAAATTGCTACGTTATTGGTACAAATCACACGTAACATATACAATAATAAATACAAATACTAAATAACCAATTTTAAAATATTAGATACATTTATTTGAAAAAATTTTTCTTTACATAATTTACTATAATTATTAACTATAGTCTACCTACTTCTTGATCTAATTGACAACCAATGTGCATTATCAACGTATTATATAAACCATATAATAATATGACGCGCTATAAACAGTAAAGTAATATTATTAACACTTTTAACAGTATTCTGCACCGTCATCTATTAAATCAATAATAAATTAAATGAAAACGTTTATTGCTTTATTATTGATTGAACTAGAATGGTATAATAAACTTTTCGCTACATTAATGCAATCGTGATACAATACACATTAATGCAAATAGAAACATCAATCACTAATTAACAAATAATTGCGCTAAACATGACATAATCACATATTGGCTATGCTTACGCTAGTCAAACTTTTCATAACACCAATCATTAAATGCAAAAATGTTGTACACAAGTGGCTAAGCAACTAAAATTTACCACGATTTGCTCACAATAGTAACACTTTAAATGGCTTATTCAATTAAAAGCAAACCCAAAATTATCCAAGTTTACATATTTAGAAATCATAGCCAACTGTGGCAACTAACCAAATGCAAGATTTTGTAAATGCACATCCTTGAACATTTTGGTAAACCATGCTCTCAGTTTTCACTTACGGAAAACTCCGTTCCTAGTATAAATATGAAATAAAAAAATATAAAATAATAATAAAAATAATTAAAATTAGGATAATAATAATAATAATAATAATAGTAATAATAATAATAATAATAATAATGTCCTGCGGGCCGATAGCGTAGCGGTTACGCTCCCAGGATGCAAATCGAAGGTTGCCATTTCAAGTCCCCCCAGAGGCAATAAAGGAAAATACCAGCCGGTTAAGAAAACTTGTAGATCCGCGTTATGTCAGCTGGCCAGAAAATCAGAGGGCTTAATTAGGCACTTCCGATAGTTGGAGTGCAGGTATGGCAGCTAGTGTAGAACCTGCGGGCGGATACTTAAATTAGGCACCAAAAGTGCACGTGTGGCTAGATGCGTCCTCGTCTATGGTCTGGGTCTTCCGTCAGCGTTTACAGGTTTACCTAAATTGGGCAGTTGCCGTTGTTAAATCTGTGGCGGTGAAGTGAAAGGAGTTAGAACCTGATTTGGATTAACCGAAGTCACGAGACGTAATGTGAGGCCGAAGTCTGAGAAGATACTACATGAACTCATGGCGCAATCATTCCGAGGTGGTGTCCGTTTGTACCAACATCATTCTGGTGGCGATTGTCCGAAGGCGGTGATTGGGAGGGTAAAAGCTCGGTGCCCACCGGGCATTTGGGCGGTCTGAAATAGGGCTAGCCGGATGTATGCTAACTAAAATAGTTTAATATGTAATTTGTCAATTGATAAATTAATAAAAATATTAACACACCCGTTTAGCAACCGGTGTAAGTTTAAAAAAAAATAATAATAATAATAATAATAATAATAATAATAATAAAAGTAATAAAATAATTTAGAAATAATTTATACATCGCACGTGTGATGTTGTCGCACCTGCTGCAGATCATAAAATCAGGTGTAACGTAAAATCAAAACAATTAAATAACCCGTTTTTTCATTGGATAGGGTTAGGGTGAGGTATAGATTATGTATATGGTCAAGAGGAGGTTTTTATAGTAAAATTTTGCAAGGAATTTTTTTTGTTAGAATCCTAAGAGTAGTTTCATATACTCAATTTTAAGTTATAGATGATTTTTGACAAAACGAACATTTGTTTTGAATTTTTGATCATGTAATGTTACACCTGATCTTGAAATTTGATTAGGAGAGCGACATATAAGGCGCATCGCATGGGGCAATGAATAAATTTACTCAATAATTTAACAATAAAAAAACAATAAAAAAAGGGGCTGGTAATTGTACTCTCCAAAATTGGTATTTATACCTCTAGCTCAGATTCTGACCTAGTCTGTATAATGTCATACAAACAAAGATCACATGACTTTTGTATTCTGGCATTTTGACCAATGGTTAGGTTACATGAAGTTCAGGTCACATGATCTGTGTAATAATAAAAGCTAATCAAAATTTGATTCCGAAATAAAATTTGGTGCAGTATCTAATTAGGTGCACCAATGATATCTTACGAACTGTTGATCAGTATCACATGATTTTGGTACTATTCAATTCATTTCATCGAGACGAATTGAATGTACCAAAATCATATGATTCTGACCGATAGTTAACAAGATATTGTCATTTAACCAAAATAACCTACATATGTATAATCTTTGAAAATTAGCACAAAATCATGAATAAATTTTGATAGGCTGGCCCGTTTTTGATAATTTTACTACCAAAATGTCCGCCTTGAAGAGATGGTTCCAACAAGTCCAAAATCGTTAAAATCCAATCACAGGATCACAAGATCATTTAAGATTTTTGGATAAAAATTAATAAATTTAATTGATGATCCGCGAGTCAACCAGATAAAATGATCATCAATTACTAAGTAAATTTGACGCATTTTACTTAATAAAAAATCATGTTTGTAAATGTGAAGATTTTTTTGCTAAAACGCGTTGCTTTCTTTCACCTACTAATTCCACCTACCTACTAATTACCTACCCGCCTACTAATTACCCACCTGCCTACTAATTACCCACCTGCCTACTAATTACCCGCCTGCCTACTAATTACCCACCCGCCTACTAATTACCCACCCGCCTACTAATTATCCACCCGTCCGCAATTACCCACCTGCTTACTAAGCCACTAAATACCCATTTACTAATTACCTACTTGTCCACTAACTACCCACCCGCCAACTAACTATTCACGTTTACAGATGGGTATCCGGCTTTTCAATATTTGGATAAGTGTAACCTTACAATTTTCGTTTTCATTTGTAGTATTTGTTCATTAGTACTTTTACTAATATGATTTTCCTTTCCTATGAATGAGGCCGGGTTAATATGTTTGCACAGTTTCCTCAAGTACCCATTTGCTAACTACACACCCATTTGTCAACTACTACCTATAGCTAATTACCCAACCCTTTTTCAATCCTACTGGATATTTTACTATACAGTATAATTTCACGCTATGTTTTCGGGATAGTATAGAGACTAAAAAAGCATTCGAATGGTATTAAGATCAGCTAAACTGTAGGTATAATTTTAGACAATTTGATATTGGATTATGCCATTGAAATGGTTATAGAATATTCACGGTTTATTTATTTTGTTAATGTTTTCACTTTTTTGACACCTTCATTTTTTTATACAGTGTTAAATTTATTTATTTATTGATTATATTCGTTACTAGTAAACTACAAATAAAATAAATAAATAAAATAATATATGGAAATTATTTTTATTAATTAACGACTTCCGACTTTCCCAGAAATCACCAAAATTTAACATATTTTAATAAAACCACCAACCAATGTATTAAGTAAAATTGCTCAGATTAGGTTGAATTTGTTTAAAACTCATGATCGCCTATTACCCACCATCCTGACAATAATCCAAGATACAAATGAGATTCAAGCACGTATTCTTACCAAATACATTAGCTAAAACTTTTTATTCGATCTTCCAAAGTCAAAAAAAGTCAGTGGTGTTCTTACAAAGTGCGCCTGCTAAGGATTTTTCCTTCTGATCTAAGACTATAACTTAGATCAAAAAAATTAATATAATATAGGAATTCTAAAGTAAACTCAGATCGTTTAATGCAAAACTAATAACAAAAAGCTTACCATTGAAAAGTTTTTGTCCATTTATTATTTTGGTATAACCATAATAACTCCAAAACTATAAACGTTTGCTGCATGTTAAACGGTTTTTCTTGCAAGACTTCTGGAGAATATATGGTATAACCCCTTCTTTTTGTTTCTGAAGTGAATTGAAAGACCCAAGTCTGTAATAAATATGTTCTATCATTTTGTAAAATGTTACCACTATGCAAACCTCGATGAATAAGACCCAAGAGAATTCTTAAATAATTTTAATTTGCCAAATACGTGTAATTGTAAAGCGTGTGATCATTTTTTGGTACCGCCTTTAGCAGGCTCTTTTAAAACTGTTTTTTCATATACCCGAATCCTATAAAATAGTATAGTCTGGTTAATAAATTTAGTAACCAGTAACGTATGATAATAAGCATTTATCATTTACATAAATGTATGCTCTAACCATAACCTTGTTACTTACTATCCGAATTCAAGAAAATCATACCATTTTTACAAAGTGAATCTGCAAAGGTAATGATTCTTGCACAGTGTATTGGTAAATATCTTTTCATCTTTTGATCTAAGATTACCATTTTTAAGACCTTAGTGTGTTGCTTTTGCATCTTTTTTCACATCTAGACAATACTGGAATGACGAAAAAAAAATAAAACTTAGATAATACGAACCTTAAAAATCTACCATATACATAGAATTGCTTAGTCAAATTGAAAAGAGAGAATATCGTTTATGACTGCATAAGATCTTATACGTACTATGTATGCGTAATACACCTTAAAAAAACCTAAATATTAAAAAAATATTTATAAATCTGTTATAAAATTGTCTAAAAATAAAGTATTACTAATTACTTCAATATTTAATTAATATAGGGTTTAACATAGTAAATGCCGCATGCTTACAAAGTAAAGTTTCTCTTTAAAAAAAATTAATATTTAACAATGTTATAATCGAAAGCTTACGGTTTCATTCTATCATTTGTACTACTTTAATACCATATTTGATTAAAAATTTTATGATTTTGCTTATGATTCAAAAATTTCAATTCGAGTCTTGTTCATATGTGATCTGCGTCACATTTTAATATTAGAAATTCTCCGATTGACTGGCGGATCATCAATTAACTAATCTAATTTTCATCAAAAATAATAAGAAAATTTTTAACAATTTTGTGATCCTGTAATTGAATTTTAACGATTTTTGGCTTGTTGGAATCATCTCTTTAAGGTGGTTAGTTTGATAGCAAAATCATCAAAAACGACTGGTCTGTCTGAAGTTATTTACGATTTTATGTTAATTTCAAAATTTGCTTTATACAGGTTATTTTGGTTAAATAATGATATCTTGTGAACTATTGATCAAAATCACATGATTTTGGTACCATCCGACTCGTCTCATTGAGACAAACTGAATGGTACCAAAATCATATAATTTTGATCAATGGTTCACAAGATATCATTAGAGATCTTTAGTGTGCCAAATTAGACACTGCGCCAAAATTGGACTGTCTAATTTGTCGCGCTAAAGATCTCTAATGATATCTTGTGAACCATTGATCGAAATTACACGATTTTGGTACCATTCGATTCGTCACGATGAGATGAGTCGGATAGTACAAAAATCATGTGATTTTGATTGATAGTTCACAAGATATCGTCATTTAACCAAAATAACCTGTATAAAGCAAATTTTGAAATTAATATAAAATCATAGATAACTTCTGACAGACTGGTCCGTTTTTGACGATTTTGACACCAAACTGATCGCTTTGGAGAGATAATTCCAAAAAGCAAACAATCGTTAAAATCCAATCACAGGATCATAAAATCATTAAAGTTTTTTCTTATTATTTTTGATGAAAATTAGATTAGTTAAACTTTTTAATTTTTATCAAAAAATCTTAAACGATCTTGTGATCCCATGATTGGATTTTAACAATTTTGAACTCGTTGGAACTGTCTCTTCAAGGCGGACATTTTGGTAGTAAAATTATTAAAAATGAACCGGCCTATCAAAATTTATTCATAATTTTGTGCTAATTTTCAAAGATTATATATATGTAGGTTATTTTGGTTAAATGACAATATCTTGTGAACTATCAGTTAGAATCATATGATTTTGGTACATTCGATTCATATCGATGAGACGAATCAAATGGTACCAAAATCATGTGATTCTGATCAACAGTTCATAAAATATCGTTAGTGCGCCTAGTTAGATACTGCTCCAAATTTTATATGTGATCAAATTTTGATTGACTTTTATTATTATACAGATCACGTGATCTAAACTTTGTGTAACCTAACTCTTGGTCAAAATGCCAGAATACAAAAGTCACGTAATTTTTGTTTTTACTACATTACACAGACTAGGTCGGAAGGGTCAAAATCTGAGCTGGGGGTACAATTACTAGCCTACTAAAAAAAATTTAAATAAAAAACAATAAAATTTAAAAAAACAATAAAAAAATATGTTATAAAAAAAATATAAAAAGTGATAAAAAAAATGTATATATTAAATTAATAAAAAATTTTAAAATAAAAAAAAATTTAAAAAAAATTTAAATAAAAAACAATAAAATTTAAAAAAACAATAAAAAAATATGTTATAAAAAAAATATAAAAAGTGATAAAAAAAATGTATATATTAAATTAATAAAAAATTTTAAAATAAAAAAAAATTTAAAAAAAATTTAAATAAAAAAAAACAATATATATATATAAAATATGTTATAAAAAAATTGTATATAGCCTAGATATATGTAGCAGGACCCTGAAGAACTCTGATACAACTCAGATCTGAGTTTGTATAATTTTAGCAGTATTTTAGCCAAATAGATAGCAAATTTTGAAAATTTACTATATAAAAATGCAAAGTTTGATGAATTTTTATGCAAATTTTCCTTTTTTAGAATCATTTGAATTGTATCAGAGTCCTTATATGGAGTGTCTTCAATTAAAAGGGCCCATTTTTACATATATTTTATTTTGAGATATTTGAGTTTAATTATTTGTATTGATTTTCGGACTGATCCGGGATCAATCAAATTTCACGATATTGATTGGTTAAAGATGGCAGGTGACTATCGGGTAAACTCGTGACGTGTTGGCTCTACGCAGCCTCATGTAATTTTTCTTTTTACATTATCTTGATTTTTTATTATGTAATTCGACTTTCATTTATAATTAAAAAAAGTCAATCATGTCAAAATTTATATGAATTTAACGAAAACTCATTTTTCAAAAAAATGTAAAAATGGGCCCTTTTAATCGAAGACACCCCATATAGCCTACATTATGTATCTTAAAATTTTATTAGAAAAACCTCTATTATATTACTAATTAAAAATGCTTTTCTCATGATTTTACTCTAACTCTATTAAAAACTCTAATCCTAATTCTAAACTCTAGCCTTAATCTAATTCTCTAATATAAATCTAATTCTAACCCTAACTTTAATATTGCAAAATTTTTTATATATTAATAGTACATTTATATATAGCCTATATCTACAAATAAATTATTCAAAAAAATTTAAATAAAAAAAAACTATATAAAAATAAATAAAGTAGTAAAACAATATATATGTTATAAAAAAAATTTAAAATTTAAAAAATTTTAAAAAAAACTTAAAAAAAATTTAAAAAAATTTTAAAAAAAGTGTGTTATTTTATGGCGACCCCATGATCGACCAATCAAAACTGATCACGTGATACACATGATGATTAATACAATAGGTCATCACGTAAATCATATGATCGTTTTGATTGGTCATCGTATTTATTTCAAAATTTATTAAATTAATTTAATTTATTAATTAAATTAAAAAAAATTATAGCAATAGAATCTATACTAAATTAAAACAAACAAAAAACTTCTATGGTGCCCTTCCATCAATTCAGGACCTAAACACTTTGTTTTCCCATATCTGAATAAATCAACTTCGACGACTCTAACAACGATGACTCCAACAATGACAACTACAATGATGACGACTCCAACAACAACTTCATCACAAATTCTAAATAAAAAATATCTAAAAAAAAAAAAAATTAGTCCTGATAAAAAAAACCAAAAAAAAAACTAAAGAAAAAAAAAACTTAGCTTAAAAATTCTATCCAACCAACAATTTCAAGCAAAAAACACCAAAACAAACGATGAATTGTGCATAAAAAAAAAATTGAAAATTAGTAAAAAAATAAAAAAAAACAAAAAGAAAAAAAAACCAAAAAAAAAGACTTACCTAAGATATTACAGAATTGAAAGGAGCTGATTCGATAGCTGATTTAGGGAATGGCTAAAGCCAGGTGCGTTTATATGTTTTTGATTATTTAATTAAAATTAGGGTAAGGGTTAGTTAGGAGTTAGGATTAGGGCTTGACTTATAAGTTCTCGACATTTTTTATTAATGCTTCTATACAGGCTTAGACACTTGTTTTTTGTATTTTCGATGTTTTTCACTTTTTTTCTTTGTTTTTGTCTCGTCAGACTGATCCATAAAGATCAAATTTTACAATTTGATTGGCTTTATATCATGTGAACACACCTGGCTTTAGACGACTCCTGATTTAGATATAGTGAAAGAAAAAAAAGATAAATTGGCCGACCATAAGATTAGTGCAGAACCAACTAGGTTTGACGCCAGTATCGACTGAATTGGTTAATAGTTGAAACTAAAAAAAAAACCCCCAAAAAAAAAGAAAAAGAAAAAAAAAGAAGAAAAAAGTAAAAAAAA
>QKWP01000055.1:396200-566313 GCA_003550325.1 Gigaspora rosea | reverse complement strand
AAAAAAAAAAAAAAAAACTTACTGGAGCGCAAAAAGCAAAATGACGAAATTACATAACTCCAAGACAACTTTACCCAAGAAAAAAAGAAATACAATTTGAAAACAAGAAAGACAAGAAAAAAGTAAACAAAAAAAAACTTTACAAAAAAAAGTGGCTTCGAAATAGCAAAGCACGACTCCAAAATGACTTTGGCTTAAAAAAAGAAGAAAAAAAACAATAATTATCAAACAATGATCATTGTTATATATGATTGCCAATCTCAAAAATGATTGGCTGATCATATAAGGGTCACTATGGCGATGGGTTGTCATTTTCTTTTTGGCTTAAAAAAATTTTAAAAAAAATTTAAAAAAAAATTTAAAAAAAAAAATTTAAAAAATTGAGTTAATATGTGGAGTGAGTCAGTAGAAAAGGGACAAATTTTTTTTAAGTAAAAGTTTTCTTGACTTTAAGCTTAAATATTTAACAACTATCTTAATAAATTTAATAAATTTTTTTTTATTTTAATTCTATATGATTTCAAGATTAAAATAAAAAATTTTTTAGCAAATTTGATTAAATAGTTGTTAAAATATTTTAATTTAAAAATTAAAAAAATTTTACTAAAAATGATTTGTCCCTTTTCTACTGACTCACCCCCATATATGTATTCAAAGATATATATCTATATCATATAGGGTCTTTGCTAGGAAAACCACAGTTAGAGACTATTTAGATTTTAACAATAAAATTTGAAATTGCTAGCTATCTATTAATTCAATTTGAATAAACTTTTTTTTATTTTATAAAGCTATTTAAGCTTTATAAAATAAAAAAATAGTTTATTCAAATTGGATTAATAGATAGCTAGCAATTTCAAATTTTATTGTCAAAATCTAAATAGTCTCTAACTGTGGTTTTCCTAGCAAAGACCCCATATAATTTATAGATCACTACCAAAATTCAAGATTAGGTATAATATTACACAATCAGAAAAATTTAAACAAACATTTGTTTTAACAAAAATTATTCATTTTGTAAGAAATTGCATATTAAACTACCTTCTGCACATTAATAAAAAGATTTCTTTAAGCGATTTTACTATATAATAGCATAAACCCAAACCCTAACATAATTCTTACTCTAACCCTAATTTAACATAAACAATATCAGAATTGCTATTTTTGTATATAATACTATATAATCAAAATAATGGGTACAAAAAATTTAAAAAAATTTAAAAAAAATTAAAAAAAATACTTAAAAAAAGATTATAACTAATTTTCACTCTAGGTGATATTATCTATACCGAGTGAAGATTGTCATTGTTTTGATCACTACCAGTTACACAACAGATCTAATATAAGTATTTTTTTTTTGTGTTTTTTTTTTGCTTTCTTTCTTATACAATATTATTTAAACAACCTGTTTCTTTTCATATATAGTTAGTATATTTTTAGAAATAGTTTCTTGTATTGCCATGTTTGAAGAAGTGCTAGTATAGATTTATTTGCTTTGGATGCTATTTTTGGAGTTGATATCGCTATAGTTGAAGTATTTTTTCTTTTTTTTTTTTTACTATGGCTGTTTTTAGTTTTTTAGCTTTTTGGCCAGTATTAACTTTCGCTCTTTTTCTTTTTTAGGCTTTTAGAAATAGTTTTGAAGCTTTTGTCATTGGTGTACATTGCTGGTATTGTTAGTAGGTACTTCATGCTTTCAAGCTATTAGCATCATTAGTTTAGTGTTTCAGTTCATTTGTTTTGTTAATTCTCTTAAAACCTGCTTATACATTTTTTTCTTTTTAAGCTTTCTAGAATGATTTCGATAATATACGCGTTGATATTTGTTGTTGGTGTTGTTAGTCTATGTTTTCAGCACATCTTTTGCATTAGTTTATTTTTGTTTTATTAGTTCTTACTAACCCTTGTCTACTTTATTTATTTTCTAAATAAGAGCTAATGAAGTTCAAGTGCATTGATGCTTGTGATTTTGACATGCTTTAGTACTTGTAGTTTCGTTCTAGCTCTTTTTGTTATTAGTACTTGAGATTTCACCATGGTTTGGTGTTTGTGATTTTGCCATAGCTCTTTTCGTTATTGGTATTTGTAATTTTGTTATAGCTCTTGCCAGAGTTTAGGGACGAGTTAGAGTTCAGGACCTAAAAAATCATGAGGCCTAAAGGTTAGTGTTAGGGTCAATTTTCATTATGTTGTGCTTTGAGGAGAGTTTTATATATTTTACTTTAATCTAAAGATAGTCTTTTTAACATGTTAATTTTGCTATATATATATTAAATTTTATATTAAATTAACCATATGCATATCATGTAGCCAGAATGATTTTTAATAAAATTATCTGAACTAGTAGTTAGTGAAAATGTAAAATTTTGTATAGTAATTGTGCCGTATGTGATTATGCATCACATAATAGTAGTTTGATTTTTTCAACTTGTTGTTCATATAGGCTTTTGAGCCTGTTTTCAGCCTGATTTCTGATCCAATTTCTGATCTGATTTCTAAACTAGGTGATGTTACTTAGAGTGAAAGTTAGCAACATTCTTAAAAAAAATTTAAAAAAAAATTTAAAAAAAAATTTAAAAAAAAAAATTTAAAAAAAATTTAAAAAAAATTTAAAAAAAGTTCAAAAAAAAATTAAAAAAAATTTAAAAAAAATTAAAAATATAAAAAAAAATTTAAAAAAATTTTAAAAAAAAATTTAAAAAAATTAAAAAAAAGAATAAATATATACAGCACTCTCTGCAATATTCTAATTTATTATATATATCTCACAAAACTGCACCCAACTTTCTGTGCCAGGTTATGTCGGTGTAATATAAGAGTGCATAGATTCTTAGTATCTGTGTAAAAGTTAGGTTGTACAAGAAATAATTGATTCAAATCGTAATTTATTGACAAACTAATAACAGATAAATGATGTAATTGTACATATATACCAAAAATCCTATAAATATAAAGTTCGATCTTACAGATCGAATTTCTATTTCTAACCTTGAATAAAATAAGCACTAAGAAATATCGTCATGTGTAAATAGGAAGTTCAGTAGTAAAGAAGAGAATTGTTGTTAGAGAGATAGAGTAAAATAGAAGAATAAAAAGTTTATAAAATAAAAAAAATACCATCCTTTAATCGTATCAAACTATAAAAAATAGTACTATTAGAACGTGGAATGTGATTTGGATAGTGTTAATCTTTAAGTAATAAAGTCAAAAGTAGGTTATGACTAGTTTGAAAACGTTAGGAAATCTCAAAAAAAATTAAAATAAAAGCTAGTATGGAATGTCAAAAATCCAAAACAAAATCCAAATTTATATAAGTAATTAATGGAATTAGTAAATCAAAAATTTTTGTTGCAATAGTATCTCATATAAGTTACAATTTATATTATTTTCAAGATAGCAGAAATTAGCTTTTGCATTCACGAAAGCATGTTCATTAATATGAATAAGAGTATGCTTACAAATTGTGCAAAGGAAGATATATTTACGAATTGTTTAGAAATACTTTCACAAGTTAGGAAAATAATTTCACCAATAATATAGAAATTTATTCACATATCATATGGAAAATTCATTTGCATATCATATAGAAAATTCATTCACAAATTATATGGAAAATTCATTTACGAAATATATGAAAGTTCCATTAACAAACAATATGTGGAATACACTTAAAAATTATTCAAGAGATATGTTTTTAAATTATGTGAACAATACATATGAGATACAAATGGATGACTTTGAAATTCTAACTGCTAATAAAGGTGCCGGAGTAGATGAAAGTACAGGTGCTAATATGGTGTAGATAAAGGTAATAAAGTAAATAATAGCATGGGTGTAATGTTCTGACCCGGGTAGGTATCACCCGGGTTACCCGTGGGTAGGCGGGTGACCCGGGTCGAATTATGGCCCACCTGGGTAGTCAACCCGCGGGTCACCCGTGGGTCACCCGTGGGTCAACCCGTGGGTCACCCATGTGGGTGACCCATATGAGTTGGTTATAAACTATAAAATACAGGCTGTATCTAGTGTTCTGACTAGTGATGTGCCATTTATATGATATCTGATTTTTTTTAGCGTACAGTACGTATAGTTTAGTTGTATAGTGTGTATAGTATGTGAAATACGTATAGTATGCAATGATATATATTAACTATCTATATACAAAATTTTGCAAGAAATAAATATGCTTAGAAATAAAAGTCAGTTTCATAAGGGAAAATTTAAGATATGAATAGTTATATGATTTGTTCTAGAATATTCTAAAAAATTTTTTGCGTACTGTACTATACGCGACACATCACTAGTTCTAACCTGGGTCGGGTGGCCTGTATGGGTCAGGGCAGAAATTGGTATAACCCGGGTCAAACTGATGGTATTGAAAAATGCAAAAGTTGAAAAATGCAAAAATTGGGAAAAATTAATGTATAACGTTTTTTTTTAGAATTAGACTAATCAAATTTTTTATATCACCCGGGTGACCTGGGTTACCACCCACAGGTGACCCGTAGTGGAATTTTTTCTACTACTCAGTGTTCACCCGGGTGACCCGGGTGACCCATCCGCGGGTCACCCGGGTTGGGATTTTCATGACGGGTCAGAACACTACATGGGTGTAAATAATGATATGGATAAAGATGCAGGAGTGGATGAAGAGGACACTGAAGTAAGTAAGCTTACTTTTTTTTTGTTCATTGCTAATTATTATTTGTCTAATTTGTATTGTTTTTATTTTTATAGTTTATAAAGATTAATCGTACTGAATCAGACGTTGATTCATATAAAGAAATCCAAGCCAAAAATTCTTGCAAGGTAAATTTAATATTAAAGAGCCAATACAAGTTTTTTTTTTTTTGCAACACAATAATAATAAAATATATCTATTTTAGATTTTTTCTTTGGTATTATTACTCGATTTTCTACAAGCTATTTTTTCTTCAAATTATAGTTATATGATTTGATATATTACAATATTGCCATCATATTGTACTGATGAGGAATTTGAAATAAAGCCGTTTGAAGTTAATATGTTTGTTAATGTATCAGCTGTTGAAGATATAAAATATAGATTTCCATTTTTGAAGAATGCTTAAAAACAACCATGCCTCAAACAAAGGGATATGGAGTCAAGAGAAAATGTGTTATTTTTAGAGAGTCAAGGCATTGCATTCATAGCCAAATCATTAAAAAAAAACAAGCGATCCTATAAGAAAGTACCCAGAATTAGCACGTAACAGAAATACTAGTTGTTTAGCAACTATGTGTTTGCGTTTAGAATGTTGGTGCTTAACTACTAGTCATCCTTTTGAAGTTAATATTACTTTCAAACATAACCATATTGTTTATTTAGCTGAGTCACTTAGTTTTAGACATGTACATGAAGAAGTATATAATAAATTTATACAAATGTTTCATAATAGTCACTTACCTGCTTCTGCTCTGTACACTTATGAAGATGAGCTACATCTTTTAGCTATATCATATGAAAGTTTTGTTAAAATACTTGCTGACAATGCAATTAACCCAAATTATGCCTATGTATTATATCTTTTTGAACATTATCGTAATGCTCAGCTTCATGGTCAAAATGGAGTATCAATGTTTAACATCTAGCTGAGGAGGTGGTTGTGAATGAGCAATTCTCCAAGAATATGACTCACGAATGGGAAAAGCATTTATACTGTGTATTGTCACTAGGTTAATGAAACAGGTGCATGAGAAAGTTTGTGAAGCAGGGAAAATTTGCTATGTTGATGTTTCAGCATCATTTGAACCTTTAAATACATTAATAACTCTTTTGAATACAAGCTGCATAGCTGGTGCATTGCCGTTGGGATTATTTATCACATTCAATAAACTTGAAATTACAATTGAAAAGGCGATTAATTTTTTAAAATTAATTAATTCTTTCTGAGCAACATTTTTTTGGCCATGGATATAACATTGGTTCTCAAAATACTCTAACTGATAATTTAGCAGCAGAACAAAATATGTTGAAGCTTTGTTGGCTGCAAGCTAATTTACTTTTATACACATTCCATGTATTGCAGGCTTTCTGGCACTAGTTATACAATTCAAAGCATTGTATTGCTAAAGAGCATCAAGTAATCATAATGAATCAAATGAAAAAAATTTGTATGTGCGTTCAAAAAATGATATAAATAATTATTATAAAGAATTAAAGGATAATTATTATTAACAATATCCATTACTTGCAAAACATTATGAATATCTTTGGGGTCAACGACAGTATTGGGCATATTGTTTTCGATTAAATTTACTGTTACATAGTAATAATACAAATAGCTACATTGAGTATAGCTTTGGTTTGATTAAAGATATTATCTTTGCAAGAACCCAAGTATTCAATTTCATTCAAGTTTTTTATTTTGTTACTAGAAATATAGAGCGATTTTATGAATGTCGTCTGTATAGATTGCATATCGACATCCTGGTCACATAGAAATAGCCAAAAGATTTTTGTGTCTGGGTTGGAAGGCTGTTGATAAAGATTCAATTCGTCAGATAGAAAATACAAATGAATATTTATTTCAAAGTTCAAGAGATTCAGGGCTTATCTATAATGTAAATAGTATTATTGGAATGTGTAATTGTCCTGTTGAAATGTCAGAAGCACCATGTAAGCACCAAGGTACTGTTGCAATGAAATATCATATTAGAATTATCAATTTTTTACCTTTATTAATGCCAAATGGTTGTATAGTTTTTTCATATATTGCAAATAGTCTGTATAACAAAAGTTTTTTTATATTTTTATAATATTTACGTAGTAATTTTTTCTTTTTAAGGGCTTAATGTAAAAGATTGTTCCTTTTATGCATTATAATCAATCAAAATGATATAAATGACAATATAAATAATGATCCGAATCATATAACAATAAATGATAACAATAATAGTCCAGATGAACACAGGTTTGTATTGAAACTTGTACTATTTCTGCCTGTGAATTTTATAGATAAATTTATTCGTATTATAGACAAAATGATAAAATTTTATTCCAATAATTTTCCATATTGCAATTATTTTAGTGAATTAGAAGACCAGGAAGTGGACATGGATGGGTCATCTTTCATTACTTTTTTACAAGAAATTGAAAATAACTATGAAAATAGTGGTCCAATTACAAATGGTATTTAGCAAGTTTGCTGAATGATACATAAATGCTAAATCACAATTAATTGGACAAGTTACTACCTTTCTTTATGATTATAAGTCTAACTGGGATCCCTCAGCAAGTATTAGAAATAGTGCAACAATTCGAGTTCAATCTGAATCTGTGAAGTGAAGAAAGAATGCAAATAAAGAGAATGATCCCCTAAATGAAAAGTGCAAAAAATGGTTAAAAATAATCACAATTTATGTAAAAAGATTTCAAATAATGCTTGAATTAGTTTATTCTATGTAATAATTCAAGAATAAGTAAAAATAAAGAAATTGTATATTATAAAGGATATTATAAAAGAATTTCAACTTAAATATTTTAAGTATAAACTTATTATTAAATAAATTTTTTTAAAAACTAAATAATACTGAATTGGTTTATTAGTTTTTAATTACAATTTACTTACTATCCTTAGTTATTTTTGCCTTAATTTTTCCTTCCTTTATCTTTTTTTCTAATATTCATAATAACAATAATTCCTCTTCAGTATTTCATGAAAAGGGCAATAAATTAGGATCAGTTATGATCTTTTTACTATTCATGTTTCTTTTAATCTTTAAAATATTCATATTTTTTATAATGATGACAATGAATAACCAAAAGTTTGGGATTGTCTATTTCTTAGTATCAAAAAAATTTGATCTGGTGAACTTGGTTATATATTTTAATAATTTGGCTACATAGTATAGAAAAATTTATAGTAAGTATATAATATATAGTATCATTCATTTGACTTTGCTTTATTAGATGAATTAATGTAATTTATAGATATTATATTAATTTAATATTATATGGATTTGACCAAATATTTAAAAGAACAACATTTGACAATGTTTCAATGTATAGATAGTAGAAATTTTTTAAAATTAAATCTTAAAAATTGGATTTATCATGCAGAATTAATTATAAGAATTTTTGCAATGGTAATTTTTCAATATTAAGCATTAATAAAGCTTTAATTTAATATTATGTATCAGATTTAAAATTGCTTAAAAAGAAAGATAAAAACTTTTAGTATTTATTTTATTTTGCTTTATAGTTTTTATAAAAAAAACTATTTACTCAAATCACTAAAGTTTAAGCTATGGCATTATTACTATAATGTCAACTGGACTTTCCAAATATTGAACCTTGTGATAATGGATTGCCTTACTTCTAAGGCTTCATACTGTTTGACTAAATAAGTTAAAAATTTGCTAGCACTTAGGTTAAATTAAAAAAATTTTTTATTGTATCAAATAGTGAATACGAAAGTCATGTTTTGTAAACGACTATGTTATGAGTTCAAATTTTTATGAATATGAATTTTTATTTCTTTATGCACTATAAAAATTATCAGTTACACATAAGTTGCTATTTATATTATCTATAAGGAGAGGGCCAAAAATCAGCTGATTTCCTAGAAGGGGGGTCTGAAAACTAGAAATTTAATATGAAGACCTGACTAAAATAGGTAGGTCAAAATTTTGGCCAAAATCAAATCAGCTGATTCCTGGCAGTGCCCTAAGGATTGGATATATTTAACTGTAAATATGCTATATTTCGAAATTTATTCAACTTCGTGTAATTACTATCTATTAGGATGGGCTATGCTAATCATTAAAGTTATACCACATATAATCAACATAACCTGGCACAAAAAGTTGGGGTGCTTCAAAACTGATTCTATCAAAACTAATAATTTGTTAAATCTAATAAAAAATTAATCTACCAAGTCCATTTATATTATATAAATCTAATAGTTTGTAATGTTTTCACATCTAATAACCTTTTAAAACTAATACAAAACCTGTCCACTAAGCATAATAATTTTGAGAAAGTTGACTGTATATGTAAACCTATGGTGCAGATCACAAAAAGCTATCAACTTTTAACTATAAAATTTTTAAACTTTTATAATTTTTTTAAAATAAAATAAACTAAAAAAGTTTTTGTATATTTAATAGCTTTTTAATTAAACTATCAAATCCACAAAAAAAATCTTCAGTATCTTTTATTTTAAGGAGTTTATATTAATTTAAAGTTATATATAATTTAAAAATTTGGCGCTTATATATAAAAAAACATAACAAAATTTAAATTTATTAACAAAATTTAAATTTATTAACAAAATTTAAATTTATTAACAAAATTTAAAATTTTATTAATAAAATTTAAATTTATATTAAATTTTTCTGCATTTTTATTGGTCAATTATGTTACTGCAGCTAAAAAATTGGCGCCTATATATAAAATTTGTTGGCTTTAGGTGATCTTCACCATAGTATATATATCTGTATAACAAATGTTCTATATAACAAAAATTTAAATTAATATAAGGTAAAAGTAAAGTTAGTGTTAGAAGTTAGAATAGATAGGACCCTGAAATATACATAAATAGGTCAGGTTAATTACAGGGTTACTAAAAAAGAAAAGATCTGCAGAAAAACTTCTTCTATATATATTTTGGGTTTTAAATAGATAATAGTATATACCAAAATTTTGCAAAAAATTGTTTTTGTTAGAACATAAAAAATAGTTATATAGATAAAATTTTTGATATTACAAATTTTAGAAAGATTTTTTTATTTTATTATACAAAAAAATTCATATTACACCTGATTTTCAATTTAAATGTAGATTGTTAGTGTGATATACAAGCATATTGCAGAGTGCAATACCTAATTAAGTTCTAAAAAAAATTTAAAAAAAATTTAAAAAAAATTTAAAAAAATTTAGAAAAATATTTATAATTTATACCACAGGTTATTATTATTTATAGTCAATTTGCCAATTAAAATTCAGAATCAGATGTAACATATAAATCAATTTTGTGTAACAAAAACAAAGAAATTTTTATAAAATTGCTAAAATTGCTTCTAACTAAAAACTTGTCTATAAAACTATTTTTCTTATGCAGAAAAAATTTCTTGCTAAATTTTACTATATATAAAGCTCTATTCTAATCTTTAGCTTTACTTTTATTCTAATATTAAAAATATTTAACTTTTATTTAATAAGTATATAATATTGATTATGTATCGATTAATATCGCAAAATTTGTCCAATCGGGCAAATGATTGGCTGATAGTGCCTCACAGCAGCACATTTCAGCCAATCATTTACATGATTGAACAATTTTATGATATTTATTAATGCATGACTTAATATTTATATTATCTGGCAATTATGATCATGATTCTAAATTTGTGATTGGCTAACTGAGTTTTAATTTGAATAAATATTAATATATCATAACACTATCATAACACATGTAAAAATAACAAAAAGAAATTTTTTCATGATCATAAGGGTTTGCTAAATAAAAATTGTTTATTTTATTTATTTATTTAAATTACAGATAATAATTACTTGTAGTAATATTAGTCATTTTCTTAAAAAAAAAAAAATTAAAAAAAAAATTTAAAAAAAATTAAAAAAAAATTTAAATAAAAAAAAAATTTAAAAAATAATTTAAAAAAATTTTAAAATTAAAAAAACAATTATTATTTATTGGTATAGCAATGTATTGACATCTCCTAATTAACCAATTATTTTGTTTATTTTGATTTTATATTAATCAAAACAAAACAAATAGGATCTTTGCCTTGAAAATGACCTTACGGAACTATGTAGATCTTATGAATAAAAATTAAAATTTCTAGCCATTCAGTAATCCAATTCAAATAAACTTTTTTTATTTTGTAAAACTCACTAAGCTCTACAAAATAAAAAAAAGTTTATTTGAATTGGATTACTGGATGGCTAGAAACATTAATTTTATCCATAAGATCTACATAGTCCCGTAAAATCATTTTCAAGACAAAGACCCCAAATTAATGATGCTGCCCAAAACTACATAGTTTCGGGTTAGCTGAAACTGAAACTGGTATTACCAGTTTCAGGCATTACTCTTCTAGCTGAAACTTGCCTAAACTTAGCCAAAAGCCTAAAACTCCGAAACTATTTAAAAACTCCAAAACTTGATTAACCAAGAAAATTAAAAATTTAATGGTTTGGTGTATTTTATTCTCAACAATCATCTATACTACCACTTACTCGACAACCACTTTCTGATGACAATCTTTTCCCTGATGTAATCCTTCTCTGACATTACCCTTTCCTGATACACCACCCTTTTCTGACACCACCTTTTCTCAATATCACCTTTCCCCAACACCACCTTTCCTCAAAATCATCCTTCCTCGACATCATCTTTCCAAACACCATTCATTCCCTTCTCCAACACTATCTTTTTCAACATCACATTTCCTCGACACCACTCTTTCCAAACACCATTCTTCCTCAATACCCCTTTTCCCAATATCATCCTTCTCTTATACCACCCTTCCTTTATAAAATAAATAAATTATTTAAAAAATCTAAGCAATAAATCAGGAAAAAAAAATAGTTAAAAAAAATTAAAAAACCTAAATTAATTTAAAAAATATCATTTAAATTAAAAAAATACCATTTTAAAATTATTAAAAAAATCATTAATTAAAAAAAAATATAAATTAGAAAAAAAACATTAAATTAAAAAAAAAATATTAAATTAAAAAAAGAGCTAAATTAAAAAAGAAAACAAATTTAAAAATAATACCAGGAACATAAACATGCTTGCATAACGGAGTGTACAGTTAACCGCCATCTAGAATATCCACTTATTTGCGCAGGTAATACAAACTCCTGGAGAGGAAATAGCGACGGGAATGAAATTTTACATCATTCTAACCCCATAGTTAAGGCCCTAACCCTAAATTTTTATCTCACGCACTTAGTTTATTTACAAAATCAGATTTTGTATTACCTGTGTAAATAAGTAAAATGCCATCTAGAATGGTGTCAGCAAAATCTTGCTTTTGGCATACTGGATTTTGATATTCGTGTTGCTTTGAGATAGCCATATGAAACGAAATCAGGTGAGAATGTTCTGCAGCATTTTCTGAATTTATGTTGATTTTGAATTGATACGTGTTATTTCTGGCCAGGCCAATTCATAATGCAGACAGCAATATAATAAACTACTGATAATAATTACATATTATATAATTTATTAATAATGTCAATAACAATTGCGTATTTATCAATAAAAATTATAATAATTATTAATGATCATATTGATATTTGCATTGACTTTTCATTGATATTTATAAAGATAATACTTTATTGTTCATGCTTCATTTTTTTTATTCATTATATTTGAATCGAATTTTACTGCCTTGTATTACATATTTTCTTCTTCAATATTTTATTGTAATTCTCAAGGATATGGCTTTGTGGCTCGTGAAATTCATTATAATGAATGTCCAAAAATACTGAACTCGAAATTTGGCTAATACCTTTAAGGTTCTTTGTATTGGTATAACAGAAGAAATGCACATGCCTACATGACAATTAAAAAAGCATTTAGCTTTGAATTTAATGTACTAACCTGAACCACGAAGAGGCTCAGGTTGCGAGCGCATTAGATTCAATGCCAAATGCACTGTTATTAGATGCAAAACATCCAGTAATAGAATTATTTTTCATTTTCTTTATAACAAATAAATCACTTAGCTTAATTGCGTATAAATAGTACTTATACGATCTACATTTATCATTAAAAAGAAAACAGAACAAAGTAAATAATATATTCTATTTCAGAAAATTTTAATTTTAAGATGAACTTATATATCGTTCCTGTTTAGCGCATTTGCATTGCACAGCTACCTTAATTGAATAAAAAAACCATTAAAAAAACGTACAAAAAATTCTTTTGGCAAATCAAATTTTAAGATCGCTTGTAATGTAAGTTTGACTAGTACGTACATATGTATGACGTAAGTTAGAGTTATAAACTTACATTGCATGTGATCTTAAAATTTAATTGGCCAGAAAAATCTTTAATTTGTCTTGAATTTTTTTTTTTATAATGCGAATTAGCATACTTTTTTTGAACTTTTATTAAATGATGATTTTAATAATTTATTTATTTATTTTATTGCCATTTTTTAATATTTAAATATGCTAGAATAGTAATCAGAAAATAATATCATGAAAATTGGAATAAGGTTGAAAGTATGTTGGGGTGGGTGGTGTTGGGGAAGAAGTAGTTGTCAGAACAAGGAAGGTTATTGAGGAAGTGAGGTTTTTGAGAAAGGGGGTTTGTCATGGAAAAAAGTCATAGGCAGTGTTTTATGGTTGTCGGTTGTGTTGGAGATTAGGTGGATGTCAAGGAAGTGATTTTCATGCAAATAATTGTCAGATAAGTAGTTTGTCTGAAGAGGTTTGTTTAAAAAATAGTTTTTGGGAAAAAAATTTGCCGAAATGTGGCGTTATTGGAGAATTTGTTGTTGTGGAAGTGCATTGTACTAGTTTGTTTACATTATATTAAGTAATATGCTTACATATTAACTTAGTTTTGGGAAAGTTTTGAAGTTTTGGGAAAGTTTCAGAATTTTGGCATAGTTTTGGGCTTTTGGGTTTTAGTTTCGGGCAGAGGTTTGGAGTTTCGGTTTCAGTTATTGGCCCAAAGTAGTTTTGGGCAGCATCATTACCACAAATAGTAGCTAGTTATAATTAGGGTTAAAGTATAGTAAGTGCAATAATTAGAATGCCCTTTAACCCAAAATTTCACAAAGAATTTTTTTGCTAAAAAAAAGTATAGTTTTATAGTCAAAGTTTTAAGTTAGAAGTAATTTTTTAAAAATAAGTTGTTTTGCTTCAATTTCATATTATATCTAATTCTGCATTCTGATTGGTCAATCAGAGGTAGCAATGTATTTCTTTAGCAATAAATAATAACTTTCTAAAAAAAATTTATTAAAAAAAAATTTAAAAAAAATTTAAAAAAAGAAATAATTATACATTGTACATGTGATATTGTCGTATTTAAAATTAGATGTAATATAAAATCAAAACAATTAAAAAAATATTTTTTATTTTTAGGGTTAGGATAAAATAAAAATTGTGTGTACAGACAAAAAAAAGTTTTATAGTAAAATTTTGCAAGTATTTTTTTTGTTAAAATCCAAAAATACTGTAGTTTCATATACTTAATTTTAAATTATAGATAGTGATGCCACTGAAATTGATTTTTGAAAAAGGCCTATTTCGTCTTCATTAGAGAAAATTAAAATTTTTTATAAGGAAGAGCAAATAAAATTTATATAGATATGTTCCTTATAATTTCGTCTATTCAAAAAAAGTATCAAATAATTTCGTCTTTCAAGTAAAATAAGCCAAAAACAATTTTGTCTTCAAATTTTAATTTCGGGTTTTGAACCTGAAATAATTTCGTCCTCATATATAATTATAGATAATATTTGACAAAATGAACAATTGTTTTGAATTTTTTGATTATATAATATTATACCTGATCTTAAAATTTAATTGAAATAGTGATATAAGTTATAAGGGCATTGCTATAAAGCAATGAATAAATGTATTCTAAAATAAAATTTAAAAAAAAATTTAAAAAAAAAATTTAAAAAAAAAAGGTTAAAAAAAATTTAAAAAAATATAAAAAAAAGAACTTTGCTAACTATAACTGCCAGTAATGATCATTTGTAGTTAATTTGCCAATCAAAATTTAGGATCTGGTATAATATGCTAATTAATTTTTTAAAAAAAAATTTTTAAACAATCACTTCTAACTAAAAATTTTGTCTATGAAACTACATTTTTTTATACAAAAAAAAAACCCATTGCTAAATTTTACTATAAACAAAGCTCTATTCTAACTTTTAACCTTTACTCTTACTCTAATATTAAAATGGTTTAATTTTTATTTAATAAACATCATTTATTTTTATGCATTGTAGATCACAGATGATATTACTGGTAGTGATTTTTAGTTATTTTCTTAAAAAAAATTTAATAAAATATAAAAAAGAATTTAATTACGTATAACCTGCAGTGATCATTACTAGTATGTAATTAACCAATAACGATAAAACAAAAAAGTTAATTTCATTTACTTTAGGGTTAGGGTGAGGCCTGGGATTTTAGCAGGGTGTTTGATGTATGCAAAATTTAGCAAGAAATTTTTTTTGTTTGAATGTCAAAGGTAGTTTCATAGACGAATTCTTGAGATATTAGCATTTTTTAAAAAAAAACTTTATTTTTGTTACACAAACTTATTTGCACGTTACACCTGATCCTGCAAATTTATTGGTTAATTACATACCGGTGATGATCACCACCAGTTATAGTTAGTAAAAAATTCTATAAAAAAAATTAAAAAAAATTTTAAAAAAAATTTATAAAAAAATTAAAAAAAAAAATTAAAAAAAATTTTAAATTTAAAAAAAAAATTTATAAAAAAATTTAAAAAAAATTAAAAAATAATTTATTATAAAAAAAATTTAAAAAAAAATTTAAAAAAAAATTAAAAAAAAATTTAAAAAAAAATTTAAAAAAAATTAAAAAAAAATTTAAAAAAATTTAAAAAAAAAATTAAAAAAAATTTTAAAAAAAATTAAAAAAAAAAGAATTAATTTAGCATTCACCAGTGGTGAAATTTACCGGTGATTATCCTCTATACATAATTATATGTAGCAAAACAAATAAAAATTAAATCTCTTTAATATTAGGGTAAGGGTAAGAACTGGGATGGGGCAGGGGTATAGTTTATACCAAAATTTTACGAAAAAGTTTTTTTTGCATAAAAAAAGTAGTTTCATAGAGAAAATTTTTAGTTAGAAGCGATTTTTTAAAAAGTTTTTATTTTTGTTACACAAAAATGGTTTGCATATTACACCTGATCCTTAATTCTAATTGGATTGGTGAAATTCATCACCGGTGAGCATTAAACTTATCCTAAAAAAAAATTTAAAAAAATTTAAAAAAAATTTAAAAAATTTAATTAGCAATCTATATAAGAATGATAGTATTATTTTATAGTTACTATAGCGCAAGTTACTATATATTTTATAACTATTATATAGTTTTGAAATCTTTTTTCCTCTAAATATATAAAAATTTTATATAGTTACGAATTTTAAAATTTAAATATCTTATAATCTACTTGATCAATTTTAATAATTTTATTATATTATATATAAAAATATCTTTTCTAAATTTTTATTTAGTAAGTCAAAATATATTAGTATAATAAAAAAAATATTTAGCTATAGAGGAAAAGAAAATTTTAGAACTATATAAAATACATAGTAATTTGCACATATAGAATTCTATCCTTCTTAGGTGAATTGGCAATTAAAAAATAATTTAAAAAAAGGGAAATTATAGGCATCTCTCGCGGGATATATATAAGTTATATATCTCCTACAACCAAATTCAGTTAAGGTAGGGTTAGGTTTGTGTAAGGGTTAGTGTTAGTAATGTATATAGTAAAATTGGTCAAGAAAAATTTTTTTGTTAGGCTCAAAAGGTAGTTTCTTATGTAAATGTTCAAGAAATAAACGATTTTTGAAAGGTGAACGTTTGTTTTGAATTTTTTCTAATTGTGTTATGTTATACCAAGAGCAATTAACTATTCACTAATTTGGCATCGATCATCACTGGAATGATTTTTATTGGCCAATTTCGCAGGAGATGCCTAGCAACACCTTTAAAAAATTTTTAAAAATTTAAAAAAAATTTAAAAAAAATTAAAAAAAATGTAAAAATAAGCATAAAATATGTTATTAAAAATAAAAAATAATTTAAAAAAAAATTTAAAAAAAAATTTAAAAAAAATTTAAAAAAAAATTTAAAAAAAAATTTAAAAATAATTTAAAAAATTATAAAAATGTAAATATGTTTTTCATGCATCTCCTGTATGGTTGTGCACCCCGGCAACCTACTACCCCCGGATAGGTAAGTAAATCAAATCAGGTATGTCAACGCGTTTTTAACCGGTATACTGTATTTTTTTTCAATTCTAATATTCTTTTTTTTTGTAAGAACTGTACAGAAAGATTTTTTGTCTTCGGGAATGGAGATTCGGAAACCGGGATTGGTACAGAAGATAAGTACCAGTTCTTTCTTGTTTGTTCTTCAGTTTTTTTTTTGTTTACTAAAAATTTCTTCTTGTAGGTTTGTAATTCGCTAAAGTATTGGAATGGCACCATGGAATGAAGATTTGGAAACTGCAGAACTGGAACTGGTACATAAAAATAAGTACCAGTTCTTTTTTGTTTGTTTTTTTTGTTCTCGGGAACTTTTTTTTTTACTAAAATTTTCTTTTTGTAGATTTGTGTTTTGCTGGAATATTGGAATAGTGCTGGAAATGAATCAGAACTGGTACAAAAAGATAAATACTAGTTTGTTTTTTGTTTGTTCTCTTTGTCCGTCAGGAGTTTTTTTTGTTTTACTAAAATTTTCTTCTTGTAGGTTCGTGTTCACTGGAGTATTGAAATGGCGCCAGGAATGAAGATTCGAAAAACGGAACTGGTACAAAAGTTAAGTATCAGTTCTTTTTTGTTTGTTCTCTTTGTCCTTCAGGTCTTTTTTTGTTTTATTAAAATTTTCTTCTTGTAGGTTCGTGCGCCGGGAATAAAGATTCGGGAACCAGAACTGGTACAAAAAAATAAGTACCAGTTCTTTTTTGTTTTTTCTCTTTGTCCTTTAGGGGTTTTTTTTTGTTTTACTAAAATTTTTTTCTTGTAGGTTTGTGTTTTACTGGAGTATTGGAATAGTGCTGGGAATTAAGATTCGGGAAATGGAACTGGTACAAAAAAATAAGTACCAGTCCTTTTTTGTGTATTCTCTTCGTCCTTCAGATCTTTATTTTTGTTTTACTAAATTTTCTTCTTGTAGGTTCATGTTTCACCAGAGTATTGGAATGGTACCGGGAATAAAGATTCAGGAACTAGAACTGATACAAAAAGATAAGTACCAGTTCTTTTTTGTTTGTTCTTTTTGTTCTTCAGGGGGTTTTTTTTGTTTTACTAAAATTTTTTTTTGTAGATTTGTGTTTTGCTGGAGTATTGGAATGGCGTCGGGAATGAAGATTCGGGAACTGGAACTGGTTGTCGTGCTTTTTTGGATACTGTTATAGCGCATGAGATTTAGAAAATTTAAGGCAGTAGATGTATAGTAATTAGGAAAATTAGTTTAGAGTTATTTGTTTTTTTTTGATCACGGGATCGTTATTGGCTTTTTTTTCTTTTGATTGCAGGATCGTTATGGCTTTTTTTTTAATTATTACAGGCTTTTTTTTTTATCGTTATAGGCTTTTTTAATAAATAAAGTTATTTAAATAAAAAAAATCTTTAATTTATCAGTGATTATCGTATCAGTATTACAATTTGGTAATTTGATTAGTTGGCAGGTCAGCGGGTCGATTGGTTGACAGTTGGGACCGATTGTTCGTCATCTTGATCACGTGAACATTTTTGATTAGTAGATCATAGGTGCATGACCGTGCAAGTGCACGAAAAACTTAAACTCTTTAAAAATTTAAAAATAAGCATAAAATATGTTATAAAAAATTTTAAATAAAGAAAATAAACAAAGCAAGCAATAAAAAAAATTAAATAAAAAAATTTAAATAAAAAAATTTAAATAAAAAAAATTTAATTAAAAAAATTTAAATAAAAGATTTAACTAATTTTTACTATAAATAATATTATCTATATTGGGGATAGCTAAAGCTAGGTGTGTTTATATATTTTTTATTATTTAATTAAAATTAGGATAAGTGTTATTTAGGGTTTGACTTATAAGTAAAATTGTTTTTTCCTGTGTCACGAGAATTTTTGGTAGTATATAAAAAGTTCATCATAATCGCATAGTGGGAACATTTCATGACTACATTAATTATAATGGTTTATAGTATAATCATTATTTTTATTAATAATGTATAACAACTTTATCGGGCATAGAGTGAGAAGATCGTAATTGTATAAATATAGCGATTATTTAATAAAAGAGGAAGAAGGAGCTAACGATAGCTAACATATAATATAATATAGAACTAGTAGTTCACTAATAAAATATCGTCTATTCCAATGATTGCACTTTCCTTAATTCCCAACTATCATTAAACCCGAATTCCTAATAAAACATTTGTCTTACATAATCTATGCAATGCTCAAGGCTAATCTGCACATGCCCAATTATCGCTCTCTCAATTTCGAGCATTATATTTTGGTGCCAGTTGTGTGGATGGATGTTTTTTCTATACCTTCGTAGTAAAACCCTCTAAAGCGTTTGAAATTTTGTTTAAGTTAGTGCTTCAAGAAGTGGAAAAGAGCTTTGTAAAGATTACAAGAAACTTGTCTTGCCAATATTAACATTTGATCTGAATGTTCGCGTGAAAATAGGAAAAAGTTGGCCCATGTATAGTGACATGACTTCGTAAAGGTACATTCTGATTGTGAAATCCAAAGAGACATAGCCCAGTGAAGATGATTATGTTGGAAGATTGCTAAAGATCAAAGCTAAATTTTCTAAAAATTAGAAATGAAATGTCGATCTTGAGGGACCAGTAAGTCGTGCAAATAGCCTGGTACCGGTATGTAAATAGGTACTATGCCGGGTGAAGAGATGACATGGAAAGGATAATTGGAAGAGAGTTAAGGTTTTTTCCACGGCGTCAACCAGATATGTAAATCAGAAAATGGGTTATGCCAAGATCATATATAAATCGGATAATATACAGAGATTAAAACAAAAAAAAAACTTACACTTAGGATCGTAGAAGTGGGAGTGATAGGAAGTAAGGCAAGTGTGGAAAAATGGATGGACGTGATAGTAGGCTGGATCGTAGATTTAAAACCATATATCAATGGGTCTTCAGAAAGCTCTAAAAGATGATATCATGATCAGATTTATTCATATATAAACCTCTGTCTTGAAAAAGAACTGATAGGTGCACTTTGAAAGTTGATAATCGTAAAAAAAATAAAAGTTCAAACTGGAAAACAAATCTGACAGGCCAAACGAATTTGGGGACAGAGCAAGAAGACTAAAAGGGTTGTACAGTAGCTTATAAGATCTCCAAGTATCCTGTATAATCCATATATATAAAAAAAAAGCGGATTTATTTAAGACTCGGCAACCTAAAGAATGTTTGAATAACACGAACCTTGCAGTATGAGTGGTCAGTTGCGACAGTTGTGCGCGGAGTTAAGGAATGTATGACAAAGAGAACCCTTCATGTATATGTGGACGCAATGGTAAATATGATTTTAAGTTCTGTATATTTGTGCGAGAATAAGGTGGTTAAAAAAAATACCTGATTATTAAATGGACATGACAATGAACATGATTGTTCACGATAGTCTTGCACGGGTCTGGGGCGCATAACAAGAGCAAATTGAAGCCCGATTATTGATTATGAAAGACGTGACGATGATCTTGGATGGTCATGATAGTCTTGCGTGAAGGTAAGGGGCGCATGACATAGAAAAAAAAAGGGTCATGCATTGCGATTACAAGAAATACCAGCTCGTCGATATATTTTCTCAAAATAGAAGTTTTCGTCAAAAACCAAAGAAAAAGGTGTAAGAAACCGAAAAGCATGAAAAAAGGAAAATCTTATTTAAAGTTGAATGGATTGGAAAATTTTAACTTGGTAAAAATTAGGTAACATAAGTATATTTGAGGCTGGCAATACACAGATGCGCTGAGATAGGCAGTGATTGTAGCGAGAAATGCTACGTCCGAATTTTGGGTACGAAGAAAATTTTCTTAAAATTTTGTTTTGGGTAGATTTTTTCTGGTTGTATTTTAAGTAATGAGCTTTAGTTTTGTCTTGCTGGAGCTCGCCTTTGCGAGAAGGATAATATCACGGGAATTTTTGGTAGTGCATAAAAAGTTTGTTATAATCGCATGGTGGGAACATTTCATGACTACATTAATTGTAATGGTTTATCGTATATTTATTACCTCATTTTCTATTAATAATGTATAATAACTATATCGGGCATAGAGTGAAAAGATCGTAATTGTATAAATATAGCAATTATTTAATAAAAGAGGAAGAAGAAGCTAACGATAGCTAATATATAATATAATGTAGAACCAGTAGTTGACTAATAAAATATCGTCCATTCCAATGATTACACTTTCCTTAATTCCCAACTATCATTAAACCCGAATCCCCTAATAAAACATTCATCTCGCATAATCTATGCAATGCTCAAAGCTAATCTGCACATGCCCAATTATCGCTCTTCCAATTTCGAGCATTACACCTGCTATTTTTATTAATGCTCCTACAGGGGGCTACCAATGCATTGTGGACACTTTTTATTATACCAAGCTAAATAAATATAATATAAGCTAAAAATTATATAAAATGTTTATTAAATCTAAGGCTTTTAAATAAAAAAAAAATTATAAAATTCTATGCAGTAGTTTTTAAAATAATTAAGATAACATAAGATAGCTGCGCAGCATGCGATACCGCGCAGGACCAGTATGATCATGTGCGCAGTAGAATTTGAACTACCTTGTCTAAATAGGTTCACTAAGTATATTACTATCGTATATAAAACACAAAATGCAACTCATATAGGTAATAGAACAAACCTCTAATAAGTATATACTTTGTTTACATTTTTTAATATGTTGGTGAATTGATAACCACTGATCAACTCATGGTCAGCTACTTATCATATTTCTGCTTGCTCTTTAATAAAATTCACATCCGGCCTAAATTATTTGCTGACATGATCCAAACAAACTTATACAAAGTTTGCTGTGTATTGCAAAATGTTTTTTTGTCGATGCAAGGTGATAGTTTTTTATGTATTTGAAAAGGAGAGCGATTATACACCACCATGAGATGTCACGAGCAAAAATATCACAGGTATGTAAGTACATATGTGAAAAATCAAATAATAATAGCCAGACAATGGCAGTGATATATGCCTGTCGCAAGGAAACAGAATAAGTAAATAAGGTAAGTATAAGGCCGTGCAAAGTTAATTTTTTTGTTTTGCATAACCTGGTGTTTCAAAATTCTGGTCAGCAGGTCAGTTTTTTTTTTTTAAAAAAAAATAACTTTGCATGGCCTAAATTAATTCATGTTCACATCTAAGGCCGTACAAAGTTAATTCTTCAGTTTGCATAAGATGGAATCAGAAAATTTGGTTTTTTTTATTGGACCTATCGGGTAATTCAAAAAGGTAAGGTCTTCATCGGATGACATCAAGAAAAAAATTAAATGGAATAACTGGCACAACAGAGATGTTTTTTAAAAAAATTTTTTTTAAAAAAATTGGTTATGCAAAACGAAAAATTAACTTTGCATGACCTAAGGTTGATTTTTATTTTGCATTACCTAACATCTCATTTTTTCAATTTTTTCAATTTTTTTTTAGATCCTAATTGTGCCAATTGTTCGATTTTTGGCATATATTTTTTCTCATCTAGAGACCTTAATCTCCCATAATTGTTCGATAGGACTAACAGGAAAAATATGACTGCTGGCCCAATTTTTTGATTCCTTGTTGTACAAAATAAAAACTTAACCTTGTTTAACATTAAATATAAATATTATTCTATTTGTAGTAAATTAAAAAAAAGGATCAAACCATAATTTAGATTCCATGTAATGCAAAACGAAAAATTAACTTTGAGTAGCCTAAATATTAGAAAGCAAGCTGTTAATGCTTTAGTGCTGAAAAAGATAAAGTATAAATTTTGCCACTACTCACTCATTTTGCATTACTCGCCATCCCATTTTTCAATTTTTTCAATTTTATTTTTTAGATCCAAAATTGTGGCAATCCAGTTTTTGGCATCTATTTTTTCTCACTATTTTCACCTGGTATCTTCTGATAAAGGCTGTAGTTGTTCAATAGGACTGACAGGAAAATATGATTGCTGACCCAATTTTTTGACTTTGTTGTGCAAAATGAAAAATTAACCTTGTATAACCTTAAATGTACATTATTCTATTTGTAGTAAATTAAAAAAATTTTTTCTTTCCATGTTTTCAGATTCCATGTAATGCAAAACGAAAAATTAACTTTGAGTGGTCTAAATATTGAATGCTAAGAAAGCAAGCTGCTAATGCTTTAGTGTAGAAGAAGACAAAGTATAAATTTCACTACTACTTACTTGATTTGCATTACTTGCCATTTCATTTTTTCAATTTTTTTAATTTTTTTTTTAGATCCAAAATTGTGCCAATTCAGTTTTTGGTATTTATTTTTTTCTTATTATTTTCACTTGGTGTTTTTGATAGAGACCTTAATTTCCCATCATTGTTCGATAAGACTAACAGAAAAAATATAATTGCTGGCCCAATTTTATGACCTTGCTGTGCAAAATGAAAATTGATCTTGTATAACCTTAAATGTACATTTTTCTATTTGTAGTAAATTAAAAAAATCTGACCAACCCATAATTTCAGATTCTATGTAATACAAAACAAAAAATCAACTTAGTGAATGCTAAGAAAGCAAGCTATTAATGTTTAGTGCTAAAGAAGATAAAGTATAAATTTTGCTACTACTTACTTATTTGCATTATTTGTCATCCTGTTTTTTCAGTTTTTTTTTTAGATCCAAAATTGTGCCAATTCAGTTTTTGGCATCTATTTTTTTCACTATTTTCACCTGGTGTTTCTGATAAGACCATAATTGTTCGATAGGACTGACAGAAAAAATATAATTGCCAGCCAAATTTTTTGACCTTTGTTGTACAAAATGAAAAATTAACTTTAAATATACATTTTCTATTTGTAGGAAATTAAAAAAAATTCAACCATCCTATGTTTCAGATTTCATGTAATGCAAAATGAAAAATCAACTTTGAATGGCCTAAATATTGAAAGCAAGCTGCTAATGCTTTAGTGCCAAAAAAGACAAAGTATAAATTTAGCTTGTTTTGCATTACTCGCTATCCCATTTTTTCAATTTTTTTCAATTTTTTTCAATTTTTTTTTTTTAGATCCAAAATTGTGCCAATTCAGTTTTTGCTATCTATTTTTTCTCATTATTTTCACCCAGTGTCTCCTGATCAAGACCTTAATTTCTTGTGATTGTTCGATATAACTGACAGAAAAATATGATTGCTAGCCCAATTTTTTGATCTTGCTGTGCAAAATAAAAAATTAACCTTGTATAACATTATTCTATTTGTAGTAAATTAAAAAAAATCTGACCAACCCATGTTTTCAGATTCCATATAATGCAAAATAAAAAATCAACTTTGAGTGCCTAAATATTGAAGCAAGCTGCTAATGCTTTAGTATTGAAGAAAATAAAGAAACAGAAGTGTAAATTTCGCTACCATCCACTACACCCACAAAAAATGAACTCATGTGCATTCATCATTTCTTACCTCTTCACTTGTAGCTGACTTGTTTTAGCAGGCAGGAATGGCCCAACTGGCCAATCCTAAAGTGACTACTAGTGCAATTATGGTCGCTTCTTTCACAGGATGACTCTGCGTTCTGGTAAATGCTATTTCTATTATGTATTTTGTAAACTTCAAACTCAATAAAACTCACCTGCCCAATTATTTGCTGGCATAGCCCAAAAATATATATGCATGGCACATTTGCACCTAAAAAAAAAGAAAAATTTTTGTGCAAATCGAAAAATTAACTACATGTGGCCTAATTATATAGTTACTAGATCTCAACGATCATATGTAATCACAACATTAACCAGAAAATTCTTGTGTCTAATGAGTTACTATAAGGATCATGGCATATAAAAAACCTTAAGGTTCGAAATTGATATAAATTTATCTACTCTTGCATTTGACAAGCTTCCCGAATTACTATATTCCCAATAATGTTCATTGCAAAAAAACCAAAAAATTTGACTATTTATGAATAAATTGTTTTTTCTGGGTCCATATCATTTCACCACAATCACTTCAAAGACACCACATTTCATTGACACTCATTTCACTGATAGGCTTATATTATAGACGACTAATTTACAGAATTTACAGACAAATTTCAATTTCGTAAACAGCATATTTAACCAATAACAAAAATTACTCGATTCTAATTTCAAATTTTATCTTAATGATAAAATAGCTTGGAAAATGAACTGTTGGTAAAAATATATTGTCTACAGTACAAACATGTTTGTAAATTAATCATTTGCAAAATAAGCTTGCCAATGAAATGAGGGTCAGTGAAATGTATTGTTCTTGAAATGTTTATAGGTAAGTAGTTTGGAACCGGATGAAAGAAAAATCTAACGAAAAATTTGATTATTACATCATTACTGTAATTTGAAATTATAAATATTAACGTCATGATTAAATCATACAAAATTTTTAAATTAATAACTGATAACGTAGTTATTGCATCATAGCATGTGATCTACATACAGAATATGTCATACGGTATGTAAAAATCTTAACATTATACCAAAAATGAATAAATGAAAATCATCACACATAACAAAAAAGGATTCTGCAAAAATCAGCATAGTGGACATCAACTTTGTCGAGCATAAACCATACCTCTCACATTTCATGTTACACATTCATGTGATCATACTGGTACAAATTTGTGCAATGTTATACTAGTACAAAATTAGTAATTTTAATATAATTTATATAATAAATAGAATTATAAATTTAGGGGACCGTTAAAGCCAGATACCTTTATATGTTTTTTATTATTTAATTAAAATAAGGGTAAGGGTTAGTTAGGGTTTAGGGTTAGGAATATCTTATAGATAAAATTGCCTTTCTGACATTTTTAATTAATGCTTCAAGACAGGTTTAGACACTCGTTTCTTGTATTTTTGGTGTTTTTCACTTTTTTCTTTGTTTGTGTCTCTCAATTTTGATTTTTCTTTTTTTGATATATTTAACTAAATGATACTTTCTTTTAAACAATAGTATTTCACTGTTTCTGGTATTTTCATTTTAAAGAATCACTGATATGGAATTCATTATTTTTGGCACCTTGTTATTTTGAAGTTGCTGTTATTGTAGTTGGAGTAACCAGTTAATGAGTTTATTACTTTTGATGCTCTGTTATCTAGTTGCTAGTATTGTTATTAGAGTCTTTGTTGGCTACTTTGTTTTTCCACTTCATGAAACATTGTTTAATTAATTTTAATTTTTTAAAGACAATTAATACTTAGAATTTCTTTTGCTAAAATTATTGTTTACTGTAAGTTGAAGAATTACTAGTATTAAAATTGCTATTTTTTGGTGCTATGTTATTTTGGAGCTACTATTGCCATAGTTGGAGTAACCAATTGGTGGTTTTATTATTTTTTGCACTAGATTATTATGCTAGTAATATTGTTATTAGAGTTTTGTTGGCTACTTTGTTTCTTTGACCTTGTGAATGTTGTAAAGTGCTAGTTTTTCTTATTTAATATTTACCAAACCTCTTTTTTTCCAAAGTAGTGAACTGTTGAAATTGCTCTTGTTGTAGTTAGAGTTGTAGAGTCATGTTATTATAGCTGGTATAAATTTTGTCATTTTTGTACTGTGTTTTTGGAGTCACTATAGTTGGAGATTTATAAGCAAATTCGGGCTAGACTGTTTTCTTGAACCTTTGGGATATTTTAGATATATATTTGTTTTGCTACTTGTTGTGAAATTTTGTTAAATTATTAGGTTAACACTAGGATAGGACCGGGAAAACTATATATAATGTCCCCACTACACTATAATTTGAAGAGTACTTTAAATTATATAAATGTCACCGCTAGTAAAAATTATATGTTGATTTGCAACAATAGTAATTTGCTTATGAAGATCTTTACTTTTTTGGGTTTATTACCAAATTTGAATGTAAAAACAGCCAAATAGCCAATCATTATGCGTATTGCATAGATATGTATTTTGGATTTTTTGGCAGGGACCTTATATAGTTTTCCCAGTCCTACTAGGATTAGAGTAAGTTAGAATAAATTAGTTGTAGTCGTATCAAATATTTAGAAAAGAGAGTGAAACAGAGGCAAAAGCTGAAGCAAAGCTACTACAAAGTAAGTAAAGCAAGCTCTGTTTGTGCTACTAAGCATAAGCGAAGCAATACAAGCTATATTGAGTATAAAGAAGTAGTATTGTTATCCTATATTCACTTCTTCAAAAATATTAGGTAACTAGAGCGATCTTAGACAGTGAACACTTTGTGTAACCTCACTTTGTTACTGTGATATATCAAAGTCGGAAGGCATTTTTTAAGAAAATTTAACAAAGAAGATTTAAGGCAATTTGCAATTACAAAAGAGGCTACAATTAGAAGTATATGAGGATACTAATAATTGTTTAATTTATGTAATAAATAAATATATTTATTAGTGAAAGAGTATGAAGACTCAATGTTGAACTTGGGTCCACATTGGCTGCTTTTATACATTTTGATTTTTCACAAATGTAACAGACTATATCTACTACAAGTGTAATATATGTTATATCTACTACTAATAAAAAATATATAGTATATATAATGGAAATGTAATATATGAAATAAATAATATATGTATAATAAATAAAATATATAAAATATATGCTATAAATATGACATGTTTTAGAAGTAATACATGTAAAGACATTCGCGCAGAAGGTCCTCAGCCAATCAGATTGCAGATCCTATATTGAGTGTTAATTGGTTCTGATCTTATCATCCAGTAATCGTATCGGGATGATCTATAGCTCGTTAGAACCGTCTCAATGAGCTGATTCGAATGGTGGTCGTTTCATTCAATTCTGACCACTATATCAAGAGTTATGATCGATTTTGTGTTTTATAGTAATTTCTATAGGTTAACAGTATATAAAAATGTATATTTATGTATGATCTATAGAATAGTTTAAACTGCATATAAATATATATTATATATTTAATAAATCTGTATTACTTTAAATAATAACACATGTGAGTATCTAATTACCAATTCAGATAAGATCGGCACTATAGCTATATTATTACTATATATGAAATTGGAGATAAACAAATATATAAACAATATATTAGTAAATCTGATTATGACCCTTATGAAAAGTATTTTTTGTACTAAATAAATATTATTTTTTAATATAAGTAAAGTTGTAGAGCAGGTTCTTGTACATTTACTGATAAAATTTTATTAAAATCGGACTTGTAGATAAAAAGATATGAGTAAAAACATCTTTAAAATTCTTTAAATCATATAAAAATTTTATATATAGGCCTATTTCAGATTTTGTGCTATGTTGTTTATATATTTGTTTTGCCCAAATTCTAAATATAAAAATATTGCTGATCTTATCCAGATTGGCAACTAAAAATATAGTAATATTTTAGTAATATTTACATTTGTAAATAAATTAATTTGTGATTCACCTAAGAACCAGTGAAATTACATAGTAAATCGTAGGAAATTTACTATTGTTTTTTGCTTTTTTTTGGAATCTGGAGTTTCCCAAAGGAAAAACTAATTTTTTACTAAATAAACATCTCTTTTAAATTAAATAAAATTGTAGAAAAGAAAATTCCGGTCATAATGGCAGTTAAATCAATAAAATCAGCCCAGTGGATCAAAAAATATGAGAATTTTTGTCTTTGCGACTATATGGTGTAAACAAAAAAGCAAACATTTAATTGCGAAGACAAAAATACTCATATCTTGCAACCCACTAGGCCGATTTTAATGATTTAACTGCTATTATAACCAGAATTTTTTCCTCTACAACTTTTACTTAATGTTAAAGTGATGTTTACTTAGTAGAAAATCGGTTTGTTCTTTAGAAAACTCCAGATTCCAAAAAAGTCAAAAATACATAGTAAATATATCTCCACTGTTTACTATGTTTTTTCACTAGTTCTTAGGCAGATCACAAATTAAATAAAAAAATATAATTGTATGTATATATGTATATATATATGTTGATCATATTATTACAAAATCCTTTTATACTAGAATTTTGAGCTAGTTCCCAATCTGGCTCCTAATTTTATTTCTGAACTATATGGTATCATTTAAAGCGAAAATTAGCAACATTCTAAATAAAAAAAAATTTAAATAAAAAAAATTTAAATAAAAAAGTTTAAATAAAAAAATTTAAATAAAAAAAATTTAAATAAAAAAAAATTTAAATAAAAAAATTTAAATAATAAAAAAAAGATAATACATCGCATATGTGACATTGTTGCCCCTGTAAAGTTAATCAAAACAACCAAAATAAACTAATTGATTTTGTATAGTTAGGGTTAGAGTTAGGTAGGGTTAGGGTACAGGTGAAGTAGGTGGTATATAGTAAAATATTGCAAGAAATTTTTTTTTTAGAGCACAAAAGGTAGTTACATTGGGTTATAGGTGATTTTTGTCAAAATGAACGTTTGTTTTGAACTTTTTTCTTGTGCTATGTTATACCTGATCTTGAATTCTTATTGATTGATCATGTGAGAGCAACACATTGCAAGGCGATAAATAAATGTACCCATAAAAAAAATATAAAATATATTATCCCTTAAACTGTTCACTTAATTTGACGAAAATAAAGCATAAAAAAATTTCTTTATATAAATTTTGATTCTAATTGGTTATAGTGACTCCAAAAAGCTTGAGCCACATGCTACATTCAACAGCTGCAGTGTGGCATACTCGAAATGATCCAAACAAAGGGCATAAATTCACACAAAGAATGTAAAATATGCCTTTTATCCAAGTTTTTGAGTCACCTTATCTCTCTTGCATTATTTCAAAAAACCAATTCAGTAAAGTTGGTCATGAAGAATATTTGACCAACTTCAATATTATTTATAAAAGGTACCTTATCTCAGTGTGATAATTATGAAGATATTACACAATTGTTATATGAAAGTATCATTTTTACTATTAAATATAATTGTAAAGATCATATAAACAGTCAGCCATATTTAGATAATTTTGGAATATTATTAAAGAAATTTCACAAAATAACAATCATATGACAACTAGCACATAGTGTTCTTTCATTCTAGTCACGAGATTATGGAGGTGCAGCTTAATAAAATTTTGAAAAATTGTACAATAATTGGTCAAAAAAAATTTAAGCAGGCAAATTTGCCCGCTAAACGGGTTAAGGAATAAAAATAATTTAAATACAATAAAAAATCATAATAATATAAATAAAATACTAAATTTTAAAAAATGATAAAAAAATAAAAAAAATATAATGATATTTTATGGGTGTTATTTTATAGTGACCCATTACCATGGTACCCTATGATCGACCAATCAAAATTGACCATGTGATTCATGTGACAACTGATATTTATCGGTCATCACATAAATCATGTGATCAATTTTGATTGGTCCTTATATAAGCTTATATTCAAAATTTATTAATTTTAATTAAGTTAATAAAAAAATGAAATTTATAAATTTTTAATAAAAAAAATATTACAAAAAAATTGTAATACATAGATAGAATCTAACTAATTAAAGCAAAATTTACATTATACAAAAAACTCTTATGGTGCACATATGTTAACAACCATACACCCTCTGGAACCTAAAAAAGCGCCAAATGAGTCAAGAAAAATTAATCTCTTTTCAGCATCGATTTTAACAACTCCTCGACAACTCTAATTATGATGACTCTATTATGACAACTCTAATTACAGCACTTCAATTATGATGACTCCAATTACGATGACTCCAATTATTATAACTCCAATGACAATGACTCCAACAACGATGATTCCAATAACAAAGCCTAATCACTAACTATGAAATGCATCTGAAGAAAAAAAGATGTTAATGACAAAAAAAAAAGAAATAAAGAAAAACTAAAAAATCTTATCTTTTAGTTCTATTTTATATTATTTTAAATCCAATCGGCATTTTAGCCATAAAAAAAAGGTAGTTGTTAGTTTGAAACCAAAATTAAAAACAAAAAAAAAAAACAAAAAAACACATACCCTAAAAAACATTTGCCATTTTAAATGAAAATAAAATAAAATAAAAAATAAAATAAAAATAAAATAAAAAATATAAGAAAAAGAAATTAAAAAAACCCCAACAAAAGAAAAAAAACCAAACAAAAAGAAAAAAAAATAAAATAAAAAAAATAAAAAAAAAGAATAAAGAAAGTAAAAAAGAACAAAAAAAATGGAAAAAATTAAAAAAATGAAAAAAAAATGAACAAAAAAATAGAAAACAGAAAACAAGAAAAAATTAAAAACAAGAGAAAAAAAGAACAAAAATAAAAAAGAAGAAAAAAAGAAAAAAACGAAGAATAAAACACTAACATGACGGACCTTTAGGTGTACATTAGGGTGTCCAGGATTATGCGAAAGCATAATATGTGCATAATTTACCAAATTTTCGCATCACATATGCTTCGCATAATTCAGCAAAAAAAAGTGCTCAGATCACGTAGCTGAAATATGATTGGTTGTTTGGAGACGTTAACTTAATTTGCCAATATTCAGCAATATTTAATTTGTAATTTGGGTGGCAGAAAGTAAATTCCAAAAAGTTCCGATGTTAAAAATGAATTATTTGTGCAGGTAACACAAATCAAAAAAGGCAATCCAATTTTGTAAATAAACTAAGTGCGTGAGATAAAATTTAGAGTTAGGCCTTAATGTTAGAGGCTATAGGGTTAGAGTAATGCTTAATATAAGTAAAATTTCATTCACCAAGATTATTTTAAACATTAGTTTTTGCATATTTTCACTTTTTTCTTCTTTTATGTGTGTTCGAATTCTTTGTCAAGCTGATCCGGAATAGTCAAATTCTGCACTCTCTGATTGGCTATTTTCTCTCCAGGAGCTTGTATTACCCATGCAAATAAGCGGATGCGTGTCTAAAAAATTCTGAAGAATAGAACTAATACATATAGCGTACAATAAAAAATCGCATAATCGATCGCATAATTTTAAATTTATTTCGCATTTATCGCATAATCAACCTCAGTTTGCTCGCATAATTTACCTCATCGCATCACATAATCCTGGACTCCAGGATTATGCGATGTGATAAGGTAATTTATGTGAGCGAACTGAGATTAATTATGCGATCGATGTGAAATAAATTTAAAATTATGTGATCAATTATGCAATTTTATTATTGTACGCCGTATATTATTAGTTCTATTCTTCAGAATTTTTGGACATTTACAGAAAATTTTATTTCAGCTATGCTTGTAATCTTGTGATATATGTTTATGCATTTGGTAGTTAAGTCATCATGTCAATATGACTTGATTGGATTTTGCTAAAAGAATTAATTTTTTCAACTTGCTTATATAATTCAGTTTTTTTATTACTTAGATCACCATAATATCTATCTAACTTATGTTCATTTATTTTTTATATTGGAGCTTTCTGAACTTATTTTCTTTCATCCAAATTACAAATTTAAAGCATTGCCAAATGAAGTTAACATATTTACAACAACCAATTATATTTTATTCATGTGATTTATGCTTTTGTTTGCTCAATTATATGAAGCATATGCGATGCGAAAAATTGGTAAATTATGTGCATATTATGCTTTCACATAATCCTGGACACCCTATTTCAAGCATAGACATCGACTTCTTTGTTTGTCCTTTTTTGTGATAAGTCCAGTGACTTTGTAGTAGTGTATTGACTTTTTTTAACCACTCTTTCTTCCTTTCTTCCTCTTTTTTGGGGTGTGGCAGGGGGATAGCTAGACTCTATGTCAAGCAAAAAACTCAAAAAACAAAGAGATTGATGCAGATTATCAGGTTACTCAAATACCATTCTGTTAGTGATTTGCTGTCACATAGAAAGTCCAGTGACTCACAATAATGTCCCACCTTGTGACTTCGTTCACAAGTGGGTCATTATTATTGCTTGTCTCATCGTGTGCTCCTTCCTTGCACACAATAGTCATGACCAACCTTTATGCCTACAGTTGCATCCTTCTATGCAAGTGAAATAGTACAGTATGGGATTTTGCAAGAATTATAAATATTGGATATAAGAAACATACCCATACCTGTATACGTATACTACCACTTCCCTTTTTTACAACTATACTTACACATAATGTGAGATGTACACACCTGCTTACTGTACATACCCTTGTACAATCATAGATATAAGGAAGTGTAACTATATTTATAGTTATTAGTCGACTAGTCAACTATTAGTCAACTATTAGTCAACTAATAACTAAATTTTTTTAAAGTCAGTTGATCAATTAGGTCAATTAGTCGATTAGTCAATTAGTCAATTAGTCAACTAGTCAATTAGTCAATTTCGATTAGTTGATTAGCCAATTAGTCAATTAGTCAACTAATCAGCTAGTCAATTAGTTGATTAGTTGATTAGTCAATTAGTTGATTAGTCAATTGGTTAACTAGTCGATTAGTTAATTAGTTTGGTTACTTGTCTATTAATCATCCATTTTATAATTTCATTGCTATATTTCTGGTCTTTATTTGTTGTTTTATAGCTGACTAGCTGACTAATCAACTAATCAACTAATTAACTAATCAATTAATTGACTAATTGATTAGTTGACTAATTGACTAATCAACTAATTGACTAATTGACTAATCGATTAGTATATTAGTCAACTAATCGATTAGTTGACTAGTTGATTAGTTAACTAGTCAACTAATTGATTAGTCAATTAATCGATTAGTCGATTTTTAGTCAGTCGATGACTAACAGTTTTAGTCAACTGACTAATCGGCTAAAAATTTAACTGATTCCTATCCTTAAATGCAATCCTCAAGATTCTATAATTGGATTTTGCAGATTTGAACTCATTTAGATGGGAAAAAATCATTTAAACAGATCAGTGGATCAAGTTATTTATTGATAAGAATTTAAAATAACATATGATTATGTCATTTGTCATAACACCTATAGATTTTTTCTAGCTGGTTACCCTAAATTTAATATTATTGATTAAAAAAATAATCGTGGTGAGTTATTATCCCCACAAAAACATTAATCAATAAGGTTACCCCCAATATGACTTCATCCTAATATCATTCGAATGCTAAAGAGTTTTATTGGGTTTCATTGGATAAAAATCACAGGGAGTAAAATTTTTGTGGGAGAGCTACTATAGCCACTAGCCACTCAAATAGAATTAGGTAACTAATGTTGGATTACGGTAGGAATAGTAAATAACCTGGTCATTTGCCTATTTTGCAAATGACCTGAAATGACCTGGTCATTACAGTCATTTAAAACCAAATGACTCAGGTCATTTGGAAATGAACTGGTCATTTAGAAATGGCCGATCAGTGGGTCATTTAAGGTTTGTGCATAATCGGATGCTATGCCTAGAGACCAACCCAGGTCAGGTAATAGTGGTCTGAGCAAATTAGATATTGACCCAAGTTATGACCTGGGTCAACAGGTCATATAGGAGGTTATAAAATTTTAATAATATTTATCAATACTATGCATTTAAATAAGCTATTCGAGTTATGAATATTATTATTTAATTTATAAGTATTTACTGTTTAATTTCATTTCAATCTGCTACTAGTATTGACTAATTCACTTTATTCGCATTAATTGTGAGTATAAAGAACTTTTGTTATTTAAATATATTATTTATGTTATAATTAAATTTGCTATTTAATTTATTTATTTTATGTCATTTAAAGCATTTCATTCTTTTCGATTTAGGGACAAATGATTTTTATAATTTTTTGTCTTGTAAGTTCTGTTATTATAATATAGTAGTCACTTCGACTTTATCATATTTCGTGGAAGCCATTTTAATTATTTACCGTATTTCCTTTTATCGATAAATCAATTTCATAAAATGTGAGCATAGTGTGGTTATCACGGACCCATGGGACTCAAAAAATGACTAAGATTGCTGATCCAAAGTGCGATAACCTAAGTATTTAAAATAATCTATTCATGAATATTTACATTTAATTTCAATCGTTAAGTATAAAGAAATATTCATTAACTTAACTGTTTAAAATAAACTATTCATAATATTTACTATTTAATCATGTTAATGTTGTAAATATAAGTTAGTTCACAGGCTTTTTTTGCATAAGAATCTACCGTCCCGAATATGGGGATGGCTAAAGGAATGTATCCATGCGATTTTTTGAAGCTTAATTATGTTAGGGCAAGGATAAGAGGTGAGGCAGGATATGCCTTCCCGACCATTTTTTTGTTAATGCTTCAAGGCAGGTGTAGACGGGTTTGGGTCAAAATCCCGACAGGTCATAATCCCGACAAAAAAATCCCGACAATCAAAAATCCTGACAATTAAAAAAGTTTTCCTTGAGCAACTTTACTATAAAATCAACTAAACCAAACCCTAGCCCAGGCGCTCAACCTAGGCACTCACCTAACCCTAACCCTAACTTAAATAAATTTAATGATTTTTTTGTTGTTGGGATTGTCAGGATTTTGATTGTCGGGATTTTTTTGTCGGGATTATGACCTGTCGGGATTCTGTTTGTCGGGATTTTACCCGCTCCCGTGTAGACTGCTGTGATTCTGGTTGCTTCCAAATTTAGGGACATCTAAAGGAGCCAATTCTTATAATATATGTCAAATTAACTTTAGGATTAAGGTCATTTTAGATTAGGGTTAGGTAGGTTTTACAGTAGATAATTATATAAGCAAAATGCCTTCCAGGCATTTTTTCGCTTTCTTTCTGATTGCATATGTAAATCCTTGTCGATCATAACCCTCAAAATGCCAAATTTGGGGGCGTCTAAAGCGGAGTCAACTCATATTTCTTAATAATTTTCTCGATTAACTTTAGGGTTAGGGTCATCCTATATTGGGTTAGGTTAGGTTTTAGGTAGGTATATATAGGCAAAATTACCTTCCTGACATTTTTGATTAACCTACCTGAGGTAGGTTTAGACTGCCGTTTTTTGTATATTTCAGGTGTTGTGGCCTTGGGAGAGATTTCAAAAACTGCGCTTGCCAATTTAGCTACTGGGCCACAATCATTAAAGACCTGAAGGTTTGGAACGAACATATTTATTTTAAATGTTGGAAGAGCGATTTACAAAAGAGCGTGTGAGTTTTTGGGCTCAATTTTAATTGCCCGGTTAAATTTTTTAATTTTAGATATTTCAAAGTAGCGGATTATGCAAGGACAATATTTACTAATTCGAATTTTTATAGAACGATCAAGGGATTGTTGATTATAAAAGTTAAATGCAATTTTACAAATTTACAAAAAAAATTATGTACAAATAATTTTTTTAATAATAAAGTCTGCCTGTTTCTCTGGAAAAGCCAACTCCTTATATACATTCTCCACCTTGTGCTTTCTCACGATTCTTTACAGTAATTATGACAGAGCGCTTGCAAACTATGAAGTAATAGCTTTAAAAGATCCACCAAATGAAGTAATAATTATTTAATACATGTAAAATGTAGTAATGGGAAAAAAATGAAAGCATATACGTAAGGTTCGGTGAACGTAAGAAAAATAAAGTAATTAACATGAGCGAAAAATAGTAATTGATGCGAGTAACAGAACGATCATCAAATGTAATCTTCGATTCTCGTGATCGGAAGCCGGATCAAAATCGAACACTGGTTTTTTGTCACTCGACCCATACACAAATATACAATGGAGTACACATGTGGGATTTCGCCTCGCTGCTCACGTGGTCTCCAGTCATTCCTAGCATCGCTAAACCGGTCCTCTTTTTCTTCGATATCCGAGCTGTATAGTCGGGCTATCGAAGCACTAGTTTTCGATATCCAGGCTGTGCACCCGGGCTATCGATCACCTATAACTCCCAAATACTCCAACACTAAATACTCCCACCCAGTGGTGGATGTGTCCAGGATTATGCGAAAGCATAATATGCGCATAATTTACCAAATTTTCGCATCGTATATGCTTCGCATAATTCGGCAAAAAAAAGCACTCAGATCACGTGGCTGAAATATAATTGGTTGTTTGGAGACGTTAACTTAATTTGCCAATATTCGGCAATACTTAATTTGTAATTTGGGTGGCAGAAAGTAAATTCCGAAAAGTTCTGATGTAGAAAATGAATTATTTGTGCGGGTAATACAAATCAAAAAAGGCAATCCGATTTTGTAAATAAACTAAGTGTGTGGGATAAAAATTTAGGGTTAGGGCCTTAACATTAGAGGCTATAGGGTTAGAGTGATGCTTAATATAAGTAAAATTTCATTCCCATCATTTTTAATTAGTGCACCAAAATCGTTTTAAACATTAGTTTTTGTGTATTTTTGCTTTTTTCGTCTTTTACGTGTGTTCAAATTCTTCGTCAGGCTGATCTGGAATAGTCAAATTCTGCACTCTCCGATTGGCTATGTCCTCTCCAGGAGCTTGTATTACCCGCGCAAATAAGTGGATGCGTGTCCGAAAAATTCCGAAGAATAGAACTAATTACATATAGCGTACAATAAAAAAATCGCATAATCGGTCACATAATTTTAATTGATTTCGCATCCATCGCATAATCAGCCTCAGTTCGCCCGCATAATTTACCTCATCGCATCGCATAATAATTCTGGACACCTATCATGGGCCAGGGTCATGGTCTCGTGACAAAAGTATGCCCGTCACGGCGTCAACATTGTTTTTATTTCTTGTTTTGGCGATCGTCAAAATTCTATAATTTGATTGTCGGTTTGATCATGTGATTTGACTCCACTTTAGACAACCCCAAATTTGGATCATTCGCCAGTGGGATGAGTTTTAAAACTCGCCCACAGGCCGAATAATCTGCCAAAATTTGGGGTTATGGTCGACAAGGATCTGCAAAAATCGCAAAAATAGGCCCATATACCAAGGATTCATTACGATTTTTTGATGATATCAGAATATTAAAAAATGAATATCCGGTCTTGACAGGGTATACTGTATTAGGGCGTCAGGATTATGCGATGCAATGAGGTAAATTATGCGGGCGAACTGAGGTTGATTATGCGATGGATGCGAAATAAATTTAAAATTATGCGATCGATTATGTGATTTTTTTTATTGTACGCTATATGTAATTAGTTCTATTCTTCGGAATTTTTCGGACACGCATCCACTTATTTGCGCGGGTAATACAAGCTCCTGGAGAGGACATAGCCAATCGGAGAGTGCAGAATTTGACTATTCCGGATCAGCCTGACGAAGAATTCAAACACACGTAAAAGAAGAAAAAAGCAAGAATACGCAAAAACTAATGTTTAAAACGATCTCGGTGCACTAATTAAAAATGACAGGAATGAAATTTTACTTATATTAAGGCCATTCGAAGTTGATTCTTTGGTTAACATCACTTTTCCAGGACTTTCGGGAGGGGGGAGGGGGGTAAAATTAAACGAACATATGAAACGAAATGAACAAAGATGGGCCAATTTCATTGGTTGATATAAATCAGGTGACTGGTGAGAATTATTCAGCGTTTTGATTGGCTGTTCGTTTTCGGGGGAGGTGGGGGGAGACTTCAACTGGGGGGTGATGTTAACCAAAAAATTAACTTCAAACGGCCTAAGCATCACTCTAACCCTAGCCTCTAACGTTAAGGCCCTAACCCTAAATTTTTATCTCACGCACTTAGTTTATTTACAAAATCAGATTGCCTTTTTTGATTTGTGTTACCCGAACAAATAATTCATTTTCTACGTCGGAACTTTTCGGAATTTACTTTCTGCCACCCAAATTACAAATTAAGTATTGCCGAATATTGGCAAATTAAGTTAACGTCTCCAAACAACCAATCCTATTTCAGACACATGATCTGAGTGCTTTTTTTTGCTGAATTATGCGAAGCATATACGATGCGAAAATTTGGTAAATTATGTGCATATTATGCTTGCGACCCCATCCCATACAGTACTATGTCGTTTGCATAGAAGAACGTGACTGTAGACAGTGTTTAAAATTCAAATTCAAAATTATGTTCTCAAATGAACTAAATTTAGAGTATTAATGTTCTCAAAAAATTTTTAATGTTCTCATTATATAGAATATTATTTTTTAAATATGCATATATTTTTATTGTATAAACCTATCTTGGACTTTTAAGTAAAGTTATAGACAAAGGCTTTCTAATTTTAATAGTACTTAGAACATTTAAATTTGTTGAATTGATCATGTGATATACTTATTTAACTTTTTGCAACTATAAATCTTTTCTTCAAATATATAAAAAAAAACTAATACTAATAATATTTTGAGAACATTTTATCAGTACAAAATGTTCTCAAATAAAAGAACATTATTTTAAATATTAATGTTCTTAAAAAAAATTTAATGTTCTCATGAGAACATGAGAGCATCAAATTTTAAACACTGACTGTAGGTATAAAGGTTGGTCACGACTGTTGTGTGTGAGGAAGGGGCACACGACGAGACGAGCAATAATAATTAAATATCGTATTTTGAACATTTTGAGCCATTTCATGCTAATCATGCGTTTCATACACGATGTGCATGATGCAAATGCTGCACATGTCTTGCACATGATGAGCCTGGTGCACGACCAATCAAAGGCACAAATATATTATAATAAAATATTAAAGCACAAAATTGATGTTAAATTTATGGCGTTAAGATATGAATTTTAAGCTTTCCTACGCCGGATTTACGGCAGTAATTGCTGTATATTTCTATTTGCTAATTTTTAAAAAAATTAACATTTAGATTCTTGATTTTTAGACCCGGCCGGGTATGAAATCCAAGAAATTAATTTGTATGGCCTAATTTGACAGAATTGCTAGTACAGTAGTAGGCGTCGAGTATGTACCATTAAAATGCAGTGCCAGGGCACTATATCTACTGTGCCCGGCAGTATTTAAAGTTTGTGCTACACGCAGAAATACTTACTGTACATATTTATTTGGTTAGTGCTTGTTATACAATATCCTGAAATTTTATTGGTTCCGGGCCAATTAATTTAGCAATTTTGTTTGACCCGTTTGACCCGGATTAGATAAAATTTGACCCGTGACCCGTCAGAATGTTGACCCGTCGGGTCGACCTGACCTGGGTCATAGCTCTATTTATAATTATCCCGTTTACTTTATTTGTCCTTCCATAGATATATTTAAATACTATACCCGAATTCTATACTAACCATTCTGTGACGCGTAAAAGTGAATTTGTTCGATGCATGGACAATACTAAGCATCGTCGACTTTCTTATACTAGGATGGCATGTCATTATGTCCAATTTGGTTTAATTTTTTTTTTTGGACATATGTCCAATTAAAAATGGAAATATGTCCAAAAAAAATGAAACCAATTAGACATAGTGACGTGCCATCCCTATTCTTATATTATCGCGCTCGATGAAGAGTTAGTAAAGCAGACTTAAGTGATTAATGTTTCGGGTGTAATGTCTTAATGCAGATAGTAATGCGGGGAAGTTTTATTGGTATTGAAAGAATTAAAGATTAGTAATATCGGAAAGAAGTTGACTCGGTGAGGGGGGAATTCTAAGTAATTCACATGTATAAAAATCTAATGTGTTCGCTCTTCAGGTTTTTGGTCTTTAGTTGATCCCTCTCATATATAAAAAGATTATTGTATTGATTATTAAACTTCGTGTTCATATGCTTAGTGCAGAACTTCGCCTTGTCTTTTATTATTCTTTTTTTATTGTCTTGTCTGTTTCCGATTTATTCAGCATTACACACCCTACGCATCACATATTCGTTTATCTATCCCGGCACTTATGACCCAAATATAGATGATTATTACACAATTAAGAAATATGCGTTTTACAATACTTTTTTAAGGAACAATAAACTATTTAAATTTAAAAAAAAAATGAGCTAAGTTATTTGTCAGTAAATTAAATGTGACCCTTTTTGGGTCGGATTTTCTCATAATTCTCATAAAAAGAATTTAAAAAAGCTAAAAATTTTCCATGTACTAGTTTTACAAATTTTTACTTCATACCCAGTATGCTCGAATTAGGACATTGATTTTAAAACATTCAGGAGTCAACATATGAACTTTGATACAGGTGTTAGTCTGAGCACGATATAAGCAATATCATAATAATATAAAATAATGGCCGTTCATGCAAATATACCCTTTATGCGATACGATTGTCTAGCCTTGCATATGTTATGCGTCGATGATCCGTTAGGGTGTGTAATGGCCTATTAAAATCCAACATAGGCAGGGTCACTAATGATTGTGGCAGATTAAAATGAAACTAGGGACCTCTCTTGCTCACCTTTAAAGCTTATAAAACCCACATATACTCGTTTATTAATAACACTAACCCTAAACCCTAACCCTAATGCTAAAAAAACCCCAAAAATGTCCCCTAAAAAATTTTAAAATTTTGCTTAAAAAATAGAAAAATTCATTTTAATCCGATCTGTCACATGAATTAAATAGTTGAATTTTACTAACTATAACCGGCGGTGATCATCGCCGGTGTGTAATTAACCAATAAAAACAATAAAGATTTTTTTTAAAAAAATGCTAATATCTCAAGAATTCGTTTATGAAACTACCTTCGACAATCTAGCAAAAAAAATTCCTTGCTAAATTTTGCATATATCAAACACCTTGCTAAAATCCCAGGCCTCGCCCTAACCCTAAAGTAAATGAAATGAACTTTTTTTTTTGTTTTATCGTTATTGCACCGGTGATGATCACCGCCGGTTATTTGTAGTTAAATTCTAAATAAGTAGTTAATGTCGCAGATCATAATTTAAAATGAATCTACATTCTATACTTAACCTGCTAGCCTTCTAAAACCCATTAATACTTGTTTATTATAATTTTTTTTTAAAACTAACCCTAACCCTAAACCCCCAACTAGTGATATGAATCGAAAATCGATTAATCGATTAGTTGATCGAGTTGGCAACTAATCGATTGACTATTACAACCACGATTTTAATCGATTAACCAACTAATCGATTAATCGGTTAATCGATTTTCAACTAATCGATTAATTGATTAACTAATTAACGATTAGTTGGTTAATCGATTAGTTGTCTATATACCAATATATACTATACTGAATAAAGAGTATATAGAGATCGTACATAGAGTACATATCAGATATTTAACTAATCGATTAGTCGATTAATCAACTAATCGACCAAACAATTAACTGATTAATCGATTAATCGATTAACTGATTAATCGATTAATCGATTTTAAACATAATCAACTATTAATCGATTTTCTAAAAATTTTCAACTAACTAATCGATTCTGATTTTTTGCCCGATTCTTAACACTACCCCTAACTCTAAAAAATGTACCCCAAAAAAATTTAGTTTTCGAGAATTTATATTATCATTTCATTTTAATCTGGATGTCATTATGATCTGTCACAGTTAATAATAAATTAATCGATTAATCGATTTTAAACATAATCAACTATTAATCGATTTTCTAAAAATTTTCAACTAACTAATCGATTCTGATTTTTTGCCCGATTCTTAACACTACCCCTAACTCTAAAAAATGTACCCCAAAAAAATTTAGTTTTCGAGAATTTATATTATCATTTCATTTTAATCTGGATGTCATTATGATCTGTCACAGTTAATAATAAAATTTATATATGAATATTAATATTTTATTTTATTTTTTAAAAAATATAATTTATTATTTGATATTTTTTTAGTATATTTACATTTTTATAATCATTTTTTAAATCAATAAAACTTCAATAGTATATTATTAATCACTTAATTATAAATCAGGGCACATTTATGATTATCAAAATCGATATAAATTTTACCAAGATAATTTACATTTATTGACATAACTAATTAACCAAATAACACGCATTTTTTTTTAAATTGAAGCACTCGACTAGCTCTACACTGAAATAGAGCTATTTTTCAATGTTTTTAAATATATATATATATAAATAACAAAAATCGAAATTCAAAAATTAATCATTAATGTTCTAAAAATTTTTATAAAAATATTGAAAAATGGCTCTATTTCAGTATAGAGCTAGTCGAAAGCTTCAATTAAAAAAAATTGCACGCTATTTGGTTAATTAGTTATGTCAATAAATGTAAATTCGTTTTATTAATATATAATATGTATATATCGACTCCCATAAAAAATCCGCAATTAGTGATGATCATTAGTGACCCTGCTTGTGTTTGATTTTAATAGGCCATTACACACCCTAAAGCTCCGTCATTCAGGGATTACCATATTACGTATTTTATGTTTAATAATGCATCAGCAAGGTATCAGAACTAAATTAAATAATTGAAGTTCGTTAAATAATGATCATATCATGACTTTCATAAATCTTGTTTTTTTTTCTTTATTAATATCATGAAGCTGCAAACATTTAGTTTCTATTACAGTACATGATTCCTTCGATAGAATATCAGGAATGCATACCAACCAAAGAAAAGCTTAATAGATATTAATCGCTAGAATGAATTTAAATATATTAAAAAATCCAAGCCTTCAGCGTTATTCAAAGCTAAAATACTGGATTACTAATGCTTTTAAGATACTTCGTATCGGTATGACAGAAGAACTTCATTTACTTATACGGAATGAAAATAATTTGAGAACACAAGTTTGCCCAATAGGTAATTTTTATGAAGTGATCCGAGTTGCGCATCAGGCGACAGAACACGGAGGACAAAGAAAAAACTTGTTATCGATATTAAATTTAATTTTTTGTTTATTAACGTTAATAGAATTGTTTTCTTTAGTGATTCAAATCTTAATTCTTCCATGCAAAAAATCCAAAAACTTATAACTGTCACTGACGAAAAACTAGTTGTGAAACAAAAGCATGCACTTGCCGAAAAAATAATTCAAGATGGTATTAGTGTAACGACTACATAATTATGTTGCTGAATTTGGTAGATAACGTCTTATAATGAGATCCATTTTTGATTTTCCATATCCAAAAATTGTGGGTAAACTTTGATATAAGATGATCAGTTGTGACGATTACTAGTTTAGATTGACCATTTGCACTTTGCCATTCCAAAAACTGTGGGGTACTTTGAATCCCGATTTGAAATCACACCTTTTATCCAATCAATTTCGTGTAATGTTAAAATTAAAAAATCATCGTTTTTCAAAAAAAAAATCGCTTTTATCTTTAAATTTCAGCATGGCGACATTCGAATCCGATAACTTCTGGGATCGACGTTAAAGTATTTATATAGCGTAGTATTGTAAAACCAGATTTCGGACTTTACAAGTAATGATTTAAAATGAAGTAGATTTTCAATCCACTAAAAGATTTTTTGTTTTTTACCCTTTCACATGGGCTCCTTCACACTCACAAAGACAACCTTTTTTTTTAAAAAAAAAACAGCAATTAAATTATGAATGAAGAAATTAAAAAGGAATAACTGAGAGATCAGTCAAACTCTATTTCTTATAAAAAGGTGTGTTTTTCTTGCTCTTATGTAACAAATCGTCAATACAAAACACATATACACTGATAAGCAAAACTAATTTTTTAATTTTTTATTCAATAATCATGAAGTTGTCTGTAATTCTTTTATTAGTCGTCCTCTCCACGGTAAATGCTTTACCACATCCTGGATATCCAATTGCTGAATCATATCCAATTCCAAGATCCGAAAGTGATCCGAAACAACCAGATTCATACCCAATTCCAAGATCCGAAAGTAATCCGAAACAACCAGATTCATACCCAATTTCAAGGTCCGAATAATCCTCAATCATACCCAATTCCAAGATCTGAAGGGAATCCAAAAGATTCGATAATTCATATTAAATATCATATCCGTCCCTGCTAATGCTCTATTTTAACTGGTTAATATTTTAATTAATTGACTATTCACGATAGAAGGACAATATTAATAGGGAAATTTTTATAATAAAATATAATAAAAATATATTAACACAGGAATCGTGATTACTATAGTTTTATAACATTTTTAAATTTAAAAATTGCTTGCAACTTTTTATTTATCCAATTAATTTTATTGCTCTTGCTGCATTAGAATCATAGAAACAAGCTCTACAACTTTTATTAATGGCCCATAATATTTTATCTAAACAATTAACTTTATATAGTAAGGGATTTTGTTTCTATATTGTATATATATTGTTATAGATTTGTTATAGATTTTGTTAATAATCAATTCTCCTTCTTTCGTGAATTTTCAATTAATTTGATATTTTATATTTTACTGCTCACATGTAAAACAATATAATTAATAAATTTATTCTGTTTTTTATACATTAAAAAATTACATTAATATTAATAGGCCGTTTGAAGTTATAATTTCGTTTAATGCTCACTTATGTAGTTTAAGCGGCAGTGGTCAGTTTAAACAAACATTATGTTATATTACAAAAAATAATCACATCATTATTGAGGCTTATAAATAGGGACCGGAATGGGCCTGGTCGTGCCGGGCTTTCGTAAGCCCGATAAAAATATTTCTAAACCCGAACCGGACCCATGACCGGTTATAACTAGATGGGCCGGGCTTCGTATAGGCACGACACGGCCCGTTGGTCCGCATATATAGAACAAAAAATTAGATGTAGCTGTTAAATCTGGTCTTGATACAGTATATGTTGTGCGACACATGACTTGCAGTTACGTATTATAAATCCCGGGAAAATTAGCTGAATGATTTTTCGGTCATTTCAATTAAGTTCGATCCGTTTTCACTGAGCGGTCTTTGGCCCGCCTCTATCCAAACATCAGATTATTCGGATGAACTGTAGTTGGAAGAATTTTCTCTGCTTTTTCCTTGTTCCAGTGCTTTTGGGTAGAAAATATGATCATCTACATCATTTCTAACTTTATAACCATTTCTCAAGCCTTTAATCCCGAAAGTAATAATCATCTAGTTTTTTTTAGTGTCCAAATTTTTCCAGAAAACGCACTATAAACTTTTGCATTGCTTATCTAATCTAACTATCCGGGTAATTTCTCTATGACAATATAAAGAACCTTGAAGGTTTAGCTTGAATTTCGGGTTACACTGAAGATCAGAATTTTTTAGTATTTAGACATTCATTATAAAGAATTTCACGAGTCATGAAGTCATGTCATATCCTTGCTCAATAAAGTGTATAAAAAAAAAAAAGATGAAACAATAAAAGAATTATTTCGAGAAAGAACACGTTTTCAATTCAGAATTGAAATAAACTCGGAACAAAAATTGTATAGAAAAATCCTTTTATCACGCAGCGTTCAACTTGCGCTTTTCTTATTGTATTCCGTACTGTGTAAAGTATGTAATAGAAAATAAAATAAGTGCTTGCTGCACAAGTATTTAATCATATATATAATATAATAATTATTGTGACAGATCATAATGAAATCCAGATTAAAATGAAATAATAGTATAAAATCTCGAAAACCAAATTTTTTGGGGAGCATTTTTTAGGGTTAGGGGTTTGGGGTTAGGGTTAGTTTTAAAAAAAATATAATAAACATGTATTAATGAGTTTTAGAAGGCTAGCTGGTTAAGTATAGAATGAAGATTTCATTTTAAATTATGATCTGCGACAATTAATATCATATCAAAAAAATTCAGGGGTAAATTTAGGTTTCACAGACAAATAATCGCCATTTTCTCAAAATGGAAAACCCTTTCAAAGACTAGTCCATTGCCATATGTGCTACCCACCATGCTGAGCGGTTATGAAAAAAACCTGGAAATAGGTAAAATTTATGGTTTTTTTTTTTTTAAAAAAAAAAGTGGTAATTATCTTCTTATTAGAGTTGATGTAGACTTATTATGTGTCGATTGTTTTATTTTTATTTCAAAAAAAAAAAATCAACAATATAATTTAACCCACAAGAATAATGGGGTTTTAACTCCTTCGAAAATTAATTTATTACAATATTAATATTATATAGTTATTGGATGCGTAGCAACCAATAATGGATTTATTTGGCAGGCGGAAGATCCGAAGGATCACAGGGTGAGCGCATTAAATTCAAAGCCAGATACGCTGCGCTGTTATTGGATGCGAAACATCCAGTAACGGATTTATTATTTTTTTTCTTTATAACAAATAAATCACTTGCACTTAATCGAGTCTATTTGGCGTATAAATAGTTACTTATACGATCTACATATATCATTAAAAAGAAAACAAAATAATGTAATAATATATTCTATTTCAGAAAATTTTAATTTTAAGATGACTTATATAACATTCCTGGTTTTAGCGCGCAGCTACCTAATATTAACTATAAGGCTACCGGGTATTTTGGGTCTGTATGGGCTCCAAACCCGGCCCGATATTTTTGGTGGGTCTGGCCCGAGCCCGGACCCTAACTCTACCATTGATTGGTTAATTAAAAATTATAAAAGGGTGTCGTCTAAAGCCGTGTCGTGTCCATCACATGAAATAGAGCCAATAGGACACGGACAAAAAACAGTCTAAACCCATCTTGGTGCATTGATAAAAAATGTTTGACATACCCTGACTATAACTCCAAACTAACCCTTATCCTAACTTTAATTAAAAATCAAACCCTATATAAGTAACACTCACGTTACAATTAGATATGATCTAACTATTTATAACATTGTGCAACAAATTTTGTAATCGCATATTGATTAACGGCTAATCTTAAATCCGTAACTTAAAAATTTTTCCGTTATTCTCATCCGATGGAGACCTTGATTCCCCGTAATTGTCCGATAGACTGACGACTGCCGACCTAATTTTTTGATTCCTTGCTGTGCAAAATGAAAAATTAATTTTGCATGACCTTAGATGCGAACATAATTCTATTAAAGTAAATTAAAAAAAAAAAAAAAAAAAAAATAAAATCATACCGACCTATCTAATTTTTTATATTCTATGTAATGCAAAACGAAAAATTAACTTTGCGTGACCTTATATACCAAAGTTTGCTGAAGAAGTCTATCAGATTGCAACTAACAATAAATGATATGCGTTTGAAAAAAGTCCAAGTGAAATGAGATCGAGAGCCATATAATAAAATTTTTTTTTAATTAATGTTAATAATATTATGGTGTAAAAAAAGTTGCAAAAGATGCAAAAAGGAGAATTCGACATTTACAAAATCATAACCTGTGATTTGTGTTTTAAACACAACTTACCCGATCAAAAAAATTTTTTTACATTATTTTAATGATATTGTTAAAATAATAGTATTTCTTTAATAAGACGAATGATTTATAAGTTAATTTTGCAGCAATTACAAGGGTTCTATTATTACTAATCTATTTAATTTTACCGAGTCTATTACAGTACTTCAAATTTATAATAAAAAACATTAACTTTTAATTACGTCGCTGGTCTTGGTCCTGATTACAATGGTGGTTCTAATTCATGTGCGAGTAACTCGCCCAACTAACGATACTTCAGCCAGTCTTTAAATCAAAATTATAAAGAACGATCCTTCGGTGCTCACATTTGAAACTAATTAAATCACCGTATGTTAAGAACAAGATTGAATGCAGAGTTTTACTTCGGTTAAAGAAGATTTAATAAACGAAAGTATCAAAAATCTCATGTGATGTGTGATACTATTAAAAATTCTTAATACAGCAATAGGTCATTATTGCATGGGTATATTGAATAACCTAGTCACACACACGGATTCATCGTGCCTTCGGCACGGAATATGAACCCGTATGTAACTAAGTTATTCACTACATACCCATACAATAACTAACTATAAAATAACATTTTTTGGTGGGTAATAGCGAAGATCCAAGTGGGACAATATCAAAGTTTGCATCTTTGATTTTACAAAAATGATAAGAGTTTACGGCGGTTAAATAATTAAACAAAGAAATATCGTTAGTAAAAAGTAAAAACCAAAATTATATATTGATATCGGAGTAATAAGCGGTCGCAGCCGCAGCCACAGCCACAGCCACTTACGTACGTTTCCGCATTTGTTTTTGTTGACCATACTTGGAAGATATTTAATGTTTGATTATAATAATAGAATTGAAGAATGTAGGGAGACATGTGATGACAAGTGTAGGTTTTTTTAAATGTTCACTTACGTACGTACGTACATTTGCCATAAATCTTTACACTCGGGTAGTATGTCAATTTCGATGTTACGCAATACATCAACGTTATAGATATTACTGCAAATTTTTACTAGCACATATTATACAAAAATTAAATTAATTTTGCCCTTAGCTCGATTTCTAAGTTAAACTTTAATTTCTTTGAATTTCGTCAAATTTCGTCAAATGATAAATTTTATTAACCTTTGTGTTAATGATATATATAGAAATATAGTTTCTTTTTTTTCAAATCTAACCATATAAAGTCTTAAAGGTGCATAGTACAGTTTGGATCGACAATTATGAGACAATGAAAAATTGTGATCTTCACATACACAATATCTAATAAATACAGATAAGTACAGATAAATAAAATGTAAATTTGGATACACACGGAGAATCAAATCAGTTTTTCCTGCTTATTCATGAAAAATTAAATATTTAAATTATAAAATTTTGGTATAATTTTTTTAAAGACATTATTACACGTAATGAAAGGTAAAACTTTTAAACCTGGTGAACCATATACTCACCGTCTGAATAAAATTCTTGATGAATATCCGGATGGTTCTCAAATCCTTCGAGAAATTCTTCAAAATTCTGATGATTCTAAAAGCCGTTCACAAACATTTTTATTGGTATATTGGATTCACATTATCTTTTTTTTTTATATTTTTATACACAGTATTATTATAATTCATTTTCATTAAAAATAGGATCATAATACTTATCCAACTAATAAATTAATCGAGCCTGTATTGAATGGATATAATAAAAGTAATTTGAAATTAGATCGATATCAAGGTCCTGCTCTTTTATCAAGAAATGATGCCATATTTGAAGATCGTGATTTTCAATCATTATTGAGATTAGCAGATAGTGAAAAGCGAGATCAATTTGATAAGATTGGAGGTAAATTATTTTTGTTAATAACGATATGTAAAAACAAATATTAAAACAAATATTAATCTAAATTCATTCATAATAAATTAGCGATGGGTGTGGGTTTTAACTCTATTTATCATATAACTGATTCTCCTTCCTTTATTACTGGTGATCAATATGTTATTCTTGACGTGTGTATCGAAATTTTTAAATTTTTTTTTTATTCTTGTTATATTAATAATATAATTAATATCATGAATTTTTTTTTTTTAAAATTTTTAAATTTTATTTTAGCCACATGATTGGTACTTCGATGGTGGTATTAGATATGATTTTATTAATGAAAATATTGTCACTGATTACCCAGATCAACTTACTCCATTCATTAATTCGTTTGGTATTCCATGTGATAAGAAATTAAATGGAACTATTTTTCGTTATCCTCTTCGTACTGCTCAGGATGCTATTGATTCAGAAATTTCAAAGAATGAATATGATCCAATTAAAATATTAACTATGTTTGATAAATTTTATGAAAATGAAAGCATTAATTGTCTTCTTTTCTTAAAATCTGTTGAAAGTATCAAGATCTTGGAATTAAAAGAAAATGAATTTGTTCCAAAGTTACTTTATTCAATAGAAATTGTAAATGCAAAACAAATACGTAAGAAACGTGGATTGGTTGATAGAAGTATTGGTTCTTTGATGAAGGATCTTGGTGAAAAAAAACTTTCTGGTAATACTATTTTGGAATCTGTATTTGTGGTAACTTTTCGTCAACAAAAATTTGATGAAGAACCAAAAGAAAGTCAATGGATTATTTTTAATTGGCTTGGTGATTTAAATGCTGCTGCAACTTATTTTAATGAAACGTTTAAAAGGAAAATTGTTGATTATAAACTTATTCCAAATGTTGGAATCGCTGTTCCACTTAATGATCCTGAAGCTTTTGGAAGATTATTTTGCTTTCTCCCTCTTCCGATATTATTGCCTTTTCGTGTTTCTTTGCATGGTCATTTTGCTGTAAGTCCACTTTTATTATTTTCATTAATTGCTTTAGAATGTACTTTTTAATATATTTTTATTTCAAAAAGGTCAGCACAAATCGACGTTCGCTATGGTCTGCTACTGATGGCGAAGATTTGGTATTTAAATTCATAAAATCATCATGAAATTATTATATGAAATTATTAATTCATGTCAAGTTCTAATTTTTAATGATTTTAATGTTGAATATTCCTACAATATTTAGGCTGAGGGCACATTAGCCAAGCTCAAGGTTTCATGGAATCAATATCTTTTCAATGTAATACTTCCACAAGCTTGGGCAAAGTTTTTAGTCCACCTTCCTATCGAAGTACCTGAAATAAATATCAAAGAATTCTATAGTTTTTGGCCAATTATTAAAGAATCTGGTCCTGGAGGTTTTGTTAATAATCAATCTAAAAATCTTTTATTGAATACCATTGAAAATTTCAAGATTGCTGATAAAGTTTTTTGTGGTCCTCCAAAATCTTTCTCACTTGGAAATATATCTGGTATATTACCATCATGTCAAAAGATTTTAACGTCCTGTGGATCATTTCATTTATTATCAATCGAAAATGGTTTCCTTCCTGATGAATCTACGAATCCTAATATCTCAAAAATTATTGAAAGTATAGGTTTCCCTTTAATTAATATTAATCCTAAAATATATGAAGAGTTGAAAAAATCTCATCATAAAGATTCTTTAAATATTTGCTCCCCACATTTTGTTAGAATGTATCTTCATCAAAACAAATCAAAATGGGAAAACATAAAACGTGATGATATTATATCATTATTCGAATACGTACTCAAAGATCAAAATTATGCTGAATTAGATGGTCTTACAATGATTCCATTATCTGATGGAACTTTTGGAACAATTATACAACAGAAAAAACATTATTTTGGAATTAAGTCCAAATCGAAAAATTTGGTCTTTTATATTGGTCCTGATTATAATAATTCCATTAATGATAATGATGAGCGAAATATCTTTGCAAAAAATTTGAACAAATTTATCGACAAAAATATTCCCACTGACTTATGGAATCTATTATATAAAGGTGCTCAAGGAGAATGGGACCTCAACATCAAGATCTTAATTCCATCCGTAGTAGCTAACATAATTACTGGAGAATTAAGTGGTTATTCAGTTGGACGTGATGAGATTCCATTAAATGATTCTTGTGAATGGATTTTTAAAATTTGGAATAATTTTAAAGAAAGAGATTATGATCTGATTGAATTTGAGGAAATTCATTTATTACCTACTAATAGTAATACTCTGAGAAAATTAAAAACTAATCAGAAATGTTTTTGGAATAGTTTCAATAATAAAATTGACAATGATTTGCAACCTCTAATTGAAAAGTTCGGCATCGTTTTTGTTGATAAACAATTTGAAAAACGTATTACTTATAGCAAATCAAAGTATTATCTACTAATATTCAATATAAAGTTTTTTTTTTTTTTATGTCAAAAATTATTAATTCTTTATTTTTTTGTTAGATTATCAAAATACGTAATTGGCCTTGAAAATTTAACAGAAGTGTTAACTTGTTTAAATGTAGTTGCTACATTCCCAAAAAATGTTCAGATAACTTTACAGCCTCAAGAAATGGAAATAATAATTAATTATTTACGTTGTTTATCTCCTGATAACCTTATTAACAATATCGTCAAATATCTTCCAATTTTTTCTGAAGTCGGTAAAAAAGATCTTATCGCACTTGAACCTAGTAAGAGAACTTGGTATTTACTTCCATCTGGAGATGAGAAAAATTATGGAAAAATAATTGCACCGAATACAATGGGATTCCTTGATACATCAACATCTAACAAAAGATTTCTTTTGGAAAGTATCATAAAAGTTAAAAGACTATCACAACAAGAGTATTGGACTAAATTTGTAATCCCATATTTGGGAAGTCAAACACCAGAAACAATTGAAATTGTGATTATAAAACTTTTTGAACGATTACAACTTCTTCTTTCAGAAAATCCAAAATTAAAATTTGATTTAGGAAATATAGCATTTATACCAGCAAGTACAATAAAACAAAAAGAAAAACAAGAAACTCATGTTGAATTAAAAAAACCTACAGAGTTATATGATCCTGAAAATCATTATATTTCAGGATTATTTTTTGATGATGAGCGTCTATTCCCTGCCAAAAATTTTTCTGAAAAGTTTCGTGACAACTTTTTGACATCATTAAAAGTGTTGGGAATGAAATCATACCTTTCTCCTTCAGATATTATTCAACGACTTGATGTGTTTGCTAAAAGAAAAAAGGATGAAATTATTATTGTACATAAAAAATCTTTGAAACTTGTTCAATATATTGATAAAAATTATGACAAACTTTCAGGAAATAATAACCCACAATTATTTGCTAGGTCATTATTTACTTCATCTAATGTTGATCTTCCGTTAATATTGCAAAACAGGGAATGGATTCCAACAGTTGATTCCATGGGTAAAAAACAATTTTCTAAAGCGAATGAATGTCGAAGCAATAAGTATAAAAATTTGGTTGGATTAGTAATGCCAATTATAGAATATTCTTTTGAAAACAAACATTTTATTAAAAATATGCAATGGGATTCTAGTCCACCTGTTGATATTGTTATTGCACAACTTAAAGCTTGTTCATCAATGGGAATAATACATGAAAATACTTCAAAAATATGTGAAGAAATTTATAAATATATGAATGATGAGATGAATCGTAATAAATCAAATTTGGATAAATTTAAAGAGGAACTTAAAGATGAAAAATGGATTTTTTGCAATGGCAAATTTTATTCATCACAAAGAGTTGTGATTGAACTTGATAAAAATTTGGGCAGTAATAATACATCATTAATTGTTGAACTTCCCTTTGAATTTAAGCATTATAAAGAATTATTTAAAGAGATGGGTGTTCGACAGAAAATAAGTATCCCTGATTTAATAAGCATTATAAAAGAATTTCACCCTAATACTACTAATACTACTAATACTGATACTGTAAAAACATTATCAAGTGAAGAATTACATAAAGTAGTATCAGTTATTGAACTAATCGCAAATAGAATTAATGAACAAAATAGTTCTTGTGAATCTGAGAGTTTAAAAGATTTATTGGTACCAAGTACAGAATGTCAATTGGTAAAATTATATGAAATTTATTATGATGATATGAAAACACGATTAGATGATAATGAGAAAAATGAATTAAAAATAGTTCATACTTTGATTTCTTATTCTGTTGCAAAAACTCTTGGAATGAAAATGCTTGCTGGAAAATTTATTGATTGTGAGTATAAAAAGAATATTTATTTTTTCTTCATTAATTACGTTTTGATTAATTTAATTATGAATAAGTATGTTGATTATGAATGAATAAGTTAATTGTGCGATTATATTTTTATTTAGCTGGGGCAAATAATGATTATGGAGAAGTTTATGAGCAAAATGAACAATTAGCTGTTAGAATAAGTAATATCATTAGGGTAAATACAGATAATACTTGTGGATTATATAATTTTGTTGTTTAATTATAATATTATAATGTATTATCATATTAATTCATAATTTATTGCTTGTTAATAATTTTAGGATTATTCAGTTGGATCAATATTTAATGAATTCTTACAGGTATGAAAAAATAATGTCATTTTTATTTATTATACTTTATAATTTAAAACCATTATTTTATTATTTTTATAGAATGCTGACGATGCTGGAGCAAGAAAAATTAGCTTTATTATTGATGAAAGAGATAATAGAAAAAATAATAAATGGCTTTTAAGTTTTCTCAACAAAAATTCAGATAAACAAAATTCATTGTTATCTGATGAAATGAATCAATGGCAAGGACCTGCTTTATGGATATATAACGATGCTGAATTTACTCAACATGATTTTGAATCCTTAAAAAAACTTGGAATGGGAGGAAAGAAAAATGATAAAACAAAAATAGGAAGATTTGGAATTGGGTTCAATTGTGCTTATCATTTGACTGACCTACCAAGCTTTGTAATATCTTTTTACTATGTGTTTTTTTTAAATCTTTAAATAATAATAATAAGCTAATGTTTTTTTTTTAAAAAATAAAGGTTAGTGGTGAGCATATAGTATTTTTTGATCCACTGGAAAAGTTCTTACCAAAAACTGGAAATCCACCTCGTAGCCCTCGTGGAACAAAAATTAATTTCATTGAAAAAGATTTCAAGAAAAGATTTGAAGATCAAGCATCAACTTATGCAGGAATTTTTGGTTGTGAATTTAAGACAAAATTTAATGGAACCTTATTTAGATTACCTTTAAGAACAAATCCAAGTGAATTATCAATTCAAACATTAAAATCAAAGGATCTCAAAAGCAAAATTTTTGACAATATAAAAGGAAATCGTGAGTTGTTATTTTTAAGGAATATTGAACAATGTAATTTATTTCAAATGAATACAACTGGCAACTTAGATTTAATTTGGGAAACAAAAATTCAAAATATGAATGATGAAATTCGTGAACTTCGTATTTCTAATTTATGGGAAGCTAAATTATATCAACTTGAAATGGAAATGTGTTGTAAGCAAAGTCGTTACTATAAAAATGGTAAATGTTCAGAGATTTGGTTAATATGTAATGGTGGAGATAATATGGTAGACAAATCCAGATTTAGAGATATTTCTAAAGAGGTTAACCTTTTAGTAAGTCATCATTTAAATAATGATAAACTTTTTTATATTAATTTAGATAACTAATCATTTAATATTTTAAAAGGCAAGAGGTGGTGTTGCTGCGTTGTTAGCTATGGGAGATGGAAAATCATTGGAAGATCTCAAAGCTGAAAAGGTAAGATATAACTAACTATAGTAGACTGTATCAGACTGATACGTGATGACTTATTAATCCTATAATGACTTTGTTAACTTTGTTAACTTTGTGTTAACGTTTAATATTTTCCACATTACTGTAGTTTTCCAATGTTCCATCACTTAATGGAAAGGTTTATTCGTATCTTTCACTACCAATGTTTACATCTCTTGGTGTTCATATCAATGGAACATTTTGTTTATCCAGTGACCGAAAGAATGTTTTGCAAGCTGATAGTGATCTCTTAACAGCTGAAACAAAAGAAGGAGAATGGAATAGATATATTTTATTGGATGTTTTACCTCCATTACACTCCAAACTTTTAGAGCACATAGCTAATCAATTGGTGTCACCTTTTAATGATCAAATGTTTTCACGATTGTGGCCAATTCCTCCAACTTCGGACATATACAGAGAATATGGATTAAATGTGCTCAGGGGATTATATCTTAAAAGATATAAAGTTTTTTGGACTGAAGCAAATGGAGGTGCACTTACTTCATTTGATAAGGCATATTTCGTGGCTTCAAATGATTCAACCATTGCAGATATCCTTACAAAACATGGAGTAGAAATTGTTAAATTATCAGAAGAAAAAATGAATCAAATTAATGAAATGATCAAAAAAATGCCATATTCATCTGTTAAATCAATTACTCCAAAATTTGTTTGTTCTTTACTTCGGTACAATTCAAATATTTTGGACATTGCAGATGAAAAGTCACATGAAATAGCGTTTCAATTGTTAAATTTTATTATTCAAGGGGAAGCTTCAGAACGTTTAAAACACTATAACCAACTTAATGATTTACGATTACTACCGCTTTGTGATAAATCTTTAGGAACTTTTGGTTCACAAACGTATTATGTTGCAAATCAAGAATTACGAAAATTGTTTCCTAAAGCATTGTCAAAGTTTGTTGCTGATCCACCTTTGAATCTTAAATGGATTTTTTCGGATGCAATTTTTTGTAATGAAGTCAAAATTAAATCTTTAGATGCAAATTCCATTATTGACTTATTAGAATATGTACTAGAACGTGATAAAGAAATCAGTTGGTCACCTTATGGAGAGCAGTATCCAAATAAAGAATGGTATGATAAAGTACTATCAAAGTTCACAGATCCATCTGTAAATTACGAATGTGTTAAGCTAGCAAGATATCCAATATTATCTACATGTTTACCTCCTAATAAACTCGTTTTACCTGATTGTTGTAATCCTTTATTGGTGTATTCATATCATCCAATGGTATCATTACTCGCAAGATTTGGTGTCAGATTTACGGATACAAGATTGCCCACTCATTGTCATCCATTTATTAAAAACTGTATCTTGCAACAATCTGCAGATAATATGATCAAATCTCTAGAATGTGCTGTTAAAAGAAATTCTTCAAAATCTCTGAAACAATTATTCGCTGAAAAACTTACTCAAGATGAGATTAAACGATTTAGATCATTTATTAAAGATGAATTTATTACTGGTCAAAGTGCTGGTCAAAGTATGTGTTAAAAATACCTTTTCTATAGTATGTGATTTAATTTATTAAACTTTAATTGTTAATTATATTTATTTATATTTAAATATATTTAAAGATTTAGAAGATAAATTAATCAAATTTGTAAAAACCTTACCTATATGGCCTACTCAGTCACGTAGCACTTGTATATCCGCTCAAGAAGGGATAATACCCCCACGCGATTTTCCTTTTTTCTCTATTAAGGAAGAATCTAATATTTTTCTTGTAGAATCTGATTCAGATTTTAATACATTGTTTACTTTAGGCGCTAAATATATAGCACCAGTGGAATATGTTAAAGAGCATTTAAATCCACTAACTGTAACATTGGATCAACAATATATTGACTTTTTAAAAGGTGTTCTTTCTCTAGAGAAAAGAGAAATTGAAAATTATTTATCTCCACTTAAAATAGTTCCGAATTATCATCTTTCAGAACTTGTCAAGGCAGATACTTTATATGATTTAAATGAATCTCTCTTTCGTAGAATTTTTTGGAATACAAACAAACTTTTACATCCTGCTTTACAAGCCAATACTAAATGTTTAAATGCTCTTAAAAGGATGGGATTGAAATATCAAGTCAATCCATTTACATTTCTTGAATGTGTACGTGAAATTGATTCAAGAATTAAAACGACACAATTGCAACAATCAAATGATCAAATGAATTTGGTTAAGTCAGATGCAAGATTTTTAATGGAATATTTATACGAACACATGATAAATTTACATTTCACTAGTAATCAATGGTTAGAGTTGTTATCGATCCAATTTGTGCCAGTAGACACAGATCTGGAAAGTCCATTAAAAGAAACCGCAGTTGCAACCACAGGATTTGAATCGATTAATTTAATGTGTTGTCAAGAATATAAACTTCTTTGTTGGACTCAATGTCCATTATTTTTAAAATCGATAGATCCACCAAACAATTTCAAAATTACATTTCCTAGTTTATTTTGTCCTTCAATGAGTAAGATTCTTGACAATTTATGTTATGTCGCACTGGATATTTCTAAATCAGAAAACAATTCATGGAAATCCCCAAAAGGGGTTCAATTAATTTTGGACACTTTAAAGGAAACATACAAAACTTTAGACAATTGGCTTAAAACTAATGGGAATAATATTAATATAATATCACGTCTACAAACAGATGCAAAAATATTTTTGAATGGTAATGATCCTTTTATCCCTGAAGATTGGGTAGCAGGTGAAAATCTTGTATTCGGTGCACATGAAGATGTTAGGGCTGGATTACATAAGGTTCATGATAATTTAAAAGATTTTAAATTATTATTGAAAATAGCTGGAGCTAGAGAAATTAAAAATATTAATTTTGATGTAAAAACTCAAGACTATTCACAAAAAGATAAGTTACTTAGTGGACTTTTAGATAGTTTTGAAGAACAGAATGATACAATGCATCATGATGTTGAGTTTCACATTCATCATGAAAATGGGATTGAGAAAATCAAAGCTAATCGATATGTTCTTTCAGGTATTTTATTTAAATCATTTTTTCACATATATATTATCCTATATTTGTTATTTATTAAATTATAATCTTATAGCTGCTTCGGAACATTTTAAAACATTATTCTGTGGAAGAATGAAGGAAGCTACAGAATATCAAAAAGTAATTGTTGATATTGATGATATTGAACCTTCAGCATTTCGTGTTCTAATTCGTTGGTTACATGGTCAAAAACTTGAAGAAGCAATTTCAACCGTTTTTAATGATTCTAAATGTTCTGATGTATTCTTAGTAGATTTGCTTAAAGCTTCAGACAAATATCAAGTCGATCCACTCAAAGATCAGGTTGAAGTAATAATAATAAAAGGTTGTTATGTTAATATTGATAATGCAATTGAAATTAATGAATGGGCGAAATTACTTCGAGCAACACAACTTAACAATTATTGTCAGCAATATATAAAAGAGAATAAATCACTTGTAATCGAAAAAAAAATAGGTGAAATAGCTAATGCGACGAATGAAGAAGATAAAAGAAACGAAGAAGATATGTTAAATTCTGTTTTGGATTCTTAATTTTTTTATAATATTTGGTTTATTTTATGAATTTTTCAAATGTTTATTTTCAAAATACTGTATAATAAGAATTAAATTATTTCACAAATTTTGTATTTATTTATTAATTGCATTGTCTTTAAATACCAATATTTAATACCACTTCAAATAGTACCCTAATACATTACAAAAAATAATGCTCAAAAAAATTGTATATGACCCGGTTATTAAGATTTAATAAATTTGTAATTGTAATCGAAGTTTTATTGTTTGATTAGCATAATACCCACTCTTGGTTAAAGTACCCATAAATATAATTTACTAAATGCAGTGCATTATGGCAGTATTCTGCAGATAATTTAGTGAATATGTATAACCGTTTTAAATAGAGTTTTATGAGAGTAAATAAATGAATTCTATTTATAACAGTAGTCGGTCTGCATATTTGTAGATATATTTTTGGTATCACCTTGTAAACTGCATATTTATAAGGCCACGTAAAGTTAATTTTTCGGTTTGCTTAACTTAGAATCAGAAAATTTTGGATTTTTTTTTCGGATCTATCGGGTAGTTCCAGAAAATTAATACCATCATTAAATGACACAGGAAAAAAAATTAAACGGCAAAATTGGAATAATTGGCACAATAGGAGGAATTTAAAAGAAAATTTTTTTTTGATCTGCAGGTAATACAAAACGAAAATTAACTTTGCATGGCCTAATACAAAATTTATTAATTAATCATCAACAATATATTTGAACAATTATTTTTTTATGTAAAAAATAAGATATAGCTCGTACATCAAATTATATAAAAATTGATGTAATATCAGATATTAAGTTTATTTACGCGATATAACGATATTTAAAATAATAAAAATATAATACAAAATTTAATTTAATACAAGATAATATAAAGTCTATCTATAATTCCAAAGAATTAAATTTCTTCAGTTAGAACCAAACAAATCGACGAGAGTTGGGATATATTATTTTTTTTTATAAGTAAAAACTAGCTTCAACTCATAAAAGAAATAAAACAAAACCAAATTCTAAACCGAAACTAGTTTTTGAGAGGCCCTTGGGTGCCTCACAAGACGCCTACTGTCAGCACTTGGTAGTGAGAGAATATGCCCTGAAAAACATCCCAACGGATTATCCCAACAATATATCCGACGTGTATCCGCTGTGCTACTACCGCGTGGATCCAGGAACGCTTAGAGCGGTGTGTTAATATATTAGCGGGAGATCATTACTTATTTTTTTAATAATAGAATATTAGCGAGTATGAGAAATATGTAAGTTTTTAAATAAAAAAAGGAAGAGTATAATTTAACATAGATAACATAAAAAAATAGTAATAGAAGTTTATAAGTAAAAATGTAAAAATGTGCAAATAAAAAGTGAGCAAGGCAAAAAGAGTTCTTTATATATATTTCTGAATTTTTTTTGACACGCATATGGGCGGATTTTAGCTGATCTACGTGATAAAAAAAATGTTAATAAAAATGTGATCAGTGATATCTTAATGGTTACACTAATTTGATAAAAATAATCAGTGCAGCAATGTCGTCTAAACCTTTTAATTGTCTTTTATGTTCTAAAACTTATTCAACAAGGAGGTCTTTAATATCTCATGAAACAAAAAAACACACATGTAATCGTGTCGTACCTCACAGTTCTGGGTTTGAACTTCCCTCTAGTTGGTGCTTGTGCCAATTTTGGTCAGTTTTTCTTGCGAATGTAAAGTCCCGCCTTCATAGTCACCGAACGGCCCAAGGATTCAAACAGTTTACCATACACTGTCCTGAAAATCTTTTTTTTTATGTGTTTCACCAAGAACCAGGCTTCGAATACCGGTTAACCCAGCGAAAGTATAAATGTATATATAAGGGAAAGGAGGGCTACCAAAAGATCGGCTATATTTTTGCGCACCCTGGCTGGGGAGAAAAAAAAACGAAAACAGGAAGTGAGGTTAAAGTAACAACTGAAAAGAAGGAACCTGAAACGCAACAAACGGTCGAAGCTGAGTTTGGGTTCTTTTGGGAAGAACGAGCAACTAAAGAAGAATATAATGAAGGAACTTATACATGGGCGTATGGACTTTTGAAGTTTACATTTGAAATTTGTAAGCGAAATATAGTTGTAGTCTGAATTTATTTTAGTTTAAAATTTATTGTTTTTTTAGAATAAGATAGAGGTGTTTCATTAATTTGATAATAAAGTTGTCTATTTTCATATGAACATATTTCATATGCTACAGACTTTAAAGAATTACCACCACCCATTGTTGTGCCGCCATAAAATAACTGAACATGGTTATGATTTTTTTTCTCGACACCTGAACATGAAAACCATCGTAGACTTAATTTTTTTGTTTTAAGATATTTTATAAATTTTGGAATATGGCATGCGAGTACGTGCATGTAAGGAGTAACGTCATCACGATGATATAGTCCTACTTGTAAAATTTTACCTTCTTTAGTTTCAATTGTTGGTCGGCAGAAATTTTTAACCCATTGTCGTGCTGAAGTTTCAAATTTAATGATATCATCATCTGTTAGATCACTCTTACGCATTGTTTGGTACAAAAAATAAAACTCATGCCAAAGTGTTTGTATATCCTTGCCTCTTTGACCCGGAACAAATAATTCAATTGGAAATTTTTCTAAAAGAACCAACTTATCGGGCCCCATTAGTGATGTCCAATGCCATTTTCCTTTTGAAGTTTCGGGTTCCTTAAATTTGAATACATTGATACCAAGAGAATGGATTGTTAACTCAACTTGCTCCCGAATTGTTGCAGTATTATTTTTTGATCGTCTATTAAATGCAGGTTCAGTTGATAATTCTAAGAAAAGGCATTCAAATAAAACATCTGTGATTCGAAGCATTACATGCAACTCATCTGGAATACAATGTTGATTTTCTAAAAAAGGTAAAAGGTTTGAATTTTTGCGACCCAAAGTATTACATGAATTTTCGTAATCTAAATCCATATTCCAACGATCAGTATTCTTGCAATTGCAGTATAAACAGAAATGAACAGCTGTTGGTCCTTTAATGCCAAGTACTAATGACATGAATTTCCAGTCAGAGCCAAACCAAAATTCAATTGGCCAATGATTATTATTCGAATCAGTAATTCCTTCAGTATTTAAAGTTAATAAATCTTCAATTAAAAAGCTAAAAGCTTGTTGAAGAGATTCATATTGTTCTATACCGCTATAAAGAAAAATACAATGTTGGTTTGATGGACTTAAAACTGCATCATGTTGATTTAATATGCAGGCAGTAAACATTACATGATTATGGTGTTTACCGACCTGCCGTCCATCACCACTTAATTTAATATGAACTACGTCCCCTACTTTTAATATTGCCAAATCTCCGTATGCTAATTTAGAAATTAAAACATTTAAAATGTCTTTAAGTAATCGATAAGCCCCATTAGGAGTTAAGGAATTTATTTGAACTGTGTGAACTGGAATTACATCATTCATAGTTTTTGTTATTTCATGTCGACATTTTTCAACCTCGTATTCACGCTCCATTTCGGGCATAACAGCTGCAAGTCGACGATATCCGTCACGAGAAACTAGAAGCTCATCACATGCTCGAACTGTTGAATCTAAAATTTGTAATTGGGGTTTTTTTAAATTTATGTCTTGAAATCTAATAGGTGATCCATTTACTCTTAATTCTACGTGTGCTAATTTTGAATCATAAAAATTATGTAAATTAAGTGCTGATTCAACTCTATTATAAATGTCAGAAGCTAAAGTTTGAAGTCTTTTTTTTTTTTGTGACTCGGATTTAAGTTGATGAAAAGGTTTATTTGTTTGAATTTGAACTTGACATTGGTTATCACTATTAATTCGTCTTTTTGCCAAACATTCAAGATCAAATCCAAAAAGTATTACACCAGAAAGCGCAGACTTGTTATTATTATATAATTTCTATTTACAAATACGTAGTAAGTATAATACTATATATACAATACTATATATACATGTAAGGTAATTATTAAATTATTAATACAAACTTGTAAAAATAAGGTCGCTACGTTACTCGCAGATCTATTGCTTGATACAGATTGTTTTTCTCCATTAGAACCGTCCCAAGTTAATGTATATATTACTTTGTCATTGGAATCATATTGGGTTTCGGCCATAATATCTATACCACGAATTTTAATACTAACTAAATATCCATTAGGGATTAAATAACAACTTCGCACTGTTTGTTTGACATTTGGCGGATAATAACCAAGACGAAAAATTTTATAAAGGTATTTTGTTTTTTTATTTCCATCAAATCTAGTTACATGAATGCTTGGATAGTTATCAACAACTTCTAAGGAATTGGTTTGTATATTTTTTTGTTGCTGAATTTCTTGAAGGGGGTAACGGGTTAAAGGATGACATTTTGGTAAGTTTTCAGTTGGCGAATATCGGGTTGAAGAAATACTTTGAAGTGTTTTTGAACTAGGCGGCATTTTGAGTCTTTAGGTACTACTAGCAATGCGAATTAACGTACATTCAACAAGGTGGTAATAAAACCCAAGTTGTTTTTATACTTGTATCGTTTGGTCGTTTTTGTTGTGTTGTTTGGCCGTTTACTTGTGCTGGGTTGTTTGGGTTTTTTTTTAGTGTTGTTTGGTCGCAGAAAGTTACTATTATTAAAAAAATAAATATATTTATTAAATATGTACTTCAAATTAACTATGTTGATTTAAATTCTACTTCTTCTAATTTTACTGGTGAAACCCCTCTCCACCTCATCTCCACCTCATCTCCACCTCATCTCCACCTCATCTCCAACGTCTAACCTTGGTTCTTAATTGGCTAGGAAAGATAGAATCTTGTTAATCGTTTGTTGAAGATCTTAATAATATAATTCGAAAACATCACACAAGCTATCTGATTGGTGTAATTTGTTATTTATTTTTTGAAAATCTTAATCACGTTATTCACAGATATCACCCGGATCAGCCCAAATCCGCCCATATGGTCTATTGTTTTAATATAACACGTGATTTCGATAAATTTACTGTTAGGAAAAATTACGTAATTGTGCATAACTGGAAGAATCAAACACGCGTAAAAGAAAAAAGCGAAAATATGCAAAAACCAATGTTTAAATCGAGCTTGGTGCACTAATTAAAAATGACAGAAATGAAATTTTACATATGGGGTGTGGTCAATTAAAACGGGTCCGTATTATTTCGCCGACAATCACTTCACCGACATAACATTTTACCGACAAATACTCACTGACAAGTTCATTTTACCGACAGTTTGTTTCACCGAAGTTCATTTCACCGACAAGTTTTTTTTTCAAAAAGCACCCTAACTTTAACCCTAATTCTACCTAATTCTACCCTGACCCTAACGACAATGACCAGAATTACTTTGTCGGTGAAATGAGCCTCGGTGAAATAAACTGTCGGTAAAATGAACGTGTCGGTGAATAATTGTCAGTGAAATGTTATGTCGGTGAAGTGATTGTCGATTAATTGATTGCCACCTAATTAAAACAGCCCATTTTTACATATAACTTATTTTGAGATAATTGAGTTTAATTATTTGTTTTGATTTTCGGACTAATCAAATTTAACGATTTTGATTGGTTAAAGATAGCATGTGACTATAGGGTAATCTCGTGATGTGCTGGTCTCTACGCAGCCTCATGTAATCTTTCTTTTACATTATCTTGATTTTTTATTATGCATATCGACTTTCATTTATAATTGAAAAATGTCAACCATGTCAAAATTTATAAGAAACTAATAAAAACTCATTTTTCAAAAAATTGTAAAAATGGGCTGTTTTAATTGACCACACCCCATATAGTAAGCATTATTCTAACCCTATAGACTCTAACGTTAAGGCCCTAACCCTAAATTTTTATCTCATTATTTACAAAATCAGATTACTACCATTTTTCCTTATATTATTATTAAATTGATTATCATGTGATGACGCGCAGGGCCAATACTATCACGTTCGACATTTAAAAAATAATGTCATGTTACGACATTAGGCCACGCAAAAGTTAATTTTTCGTTTTGCATAACATGGTGTTCCAAAATTCCAGTCGGCGAGTCTTTTTTTTTTTAATCTATTATAAATCAATAAGCTCATGTTCACATATAAGGCCACGCAAAGTTAATTTTTCGGTTTGCATAACATAAAATTTTGATTTTTTTTTCAGATCTATTGGGTAATTCCGGAAAGTTAAGGTGGTCTTTGGGTGACACCGGAGAAACAAATTAAATGGCAAAAATGGAATATTTGGCACAAAAGGATTTTTTTTTTTTTAAAAAAAAAAATTTTTGGAAAAAATTGGGTCGGCGGATTATGCAAAACGGAGATAGCAAAGCATTAACAATATATAGCATGATTATATATAAATACTGTATATATGAAAATATAGCTAAAATAAAATTTAATATGTATGTACGTATTATTACTGTAAGCTATAGCGCTATATTGACATTTCCATAAATTTTTATATAATGGTGATTACATGTTCATATGTTTGTTTTTTGACTTAGTAGTGGCATTATGGAAAAATTTGATGCCAGTAAGCTTAATTTTAATAGAGTATTTGATATATTGAAAATTTTCTGTATAGAAATAATAATAAGTTATTAGGCAGACACTACTTGATGCCAAATGGATTTAGCAGGCAACTTACTATGTTTGTTCAGTAGGTTTATTATAAAAAACGAAATTTTAATCTACTTTGGTATTTGCCTAATAAGTAAAGATTGGGCATCAAATCAAATCAAAATACACTGACGAATAAAAATATGTGGTTGCTCGTATAATCTAAAAAAGTAACATAGAATTTTAATATATGTATGGTATAGGTACGCATATTGTTTCTTTTTTTTATCGAGTATAAGTGAGAATATAATACTATTAGTCTGAGAACACTCATAGTTGCTATTATATTGTTCTCATGAAAATAATGTTTTAGGCCGAAATTTGTAATTTCACCTCTGCGAGTTATTTCGCAGTAATATGGAACGTAACTTATGTATATAAAAGATAAATTTGTCACGCAGAAGTAGTTGTTACCCAATAATCATGTTTGTAATAATTAGTGTAGCTAGAATATAAGTTATATCGAAATAGTTTTTGCGATGTATTTCTTTTACTGTAATTTTAAAATTGAAATATGTCACTAAAAGATTCAGAACAAACTTTAAGCTAATTCGAATTTTCTTTATTTTATTTACTAAACTAATGCAAATAAAATTAAACTAGTGAGTAATTTTTCGTTATGATAAATTGTACTATTTCGTTTTAACACAAGATTTATATAAATAATTTATTTGGAATAAAATGATAAAAGAGCAATAAAACATATTAGAAAAAATACAAGAATTATTTCAATATTCTTAAACGGGAAATTATATTAATTTTTCTAATGAAACAGACAGTAAAATGAAACAACTACAGTAATTCTACTGTTTTCAATAGTACAAATGTTAGAGTAACTAATTTTATATTAGTATATAATCAGCCTCCAAACGTTCTATACTTTCATTCCTAATTCAAAGTTAAACTTTGATAGCATAACTCCTGGAAAATTCATCCAACTCATCCGCAACTGGCAAGTCCGTTTCGACAATATCATCACCTGATGCCTGTTAATACAACCATAAATTATCACAACAAAGTAACAGAAATCGTATAAAAGAAAAGGCAAAATCAAAAAGAAAAGAAATAGTTACGCATAATAAAGCCCAATGACGATAAAGCGAGTCATTAAGAACGAAATGATGATCATCCGGTAGCAAAACACAGCCACCAGGATGAAAGTCACAATGATTTGCATATAATGACTTAAGAATGGAAAGAGATCTCTCGTAGCAAGATTTAAAACTTTTGGGTTCATTCTATTTTAATAAAACAAGTGAATTATTTTTTTATCGTTTCAGATAAATTATTAATGTTAATAAAGAATTACCACATCTTCTTTGATTATCTCTTTTTGTTCATCGATCATTTTCGATGATCTTAATCAATTAGATTGTACTGTAATTAAGAAAAAAAAATAATGATATAAAAATTAATAAATTATACCTTTGGGAGATAACGTAAGAAGTTGTGGGTTATGATCTAAAAATATAAAATACCGTATATAGTTTTAATTTAATAACTATTACTGTAACCTAAGAAAAATTTTATAAAAACGTACCTATTGAAGTCGTAGAAACATCTACAGCATCATGCGTAGATATTAAAGATTCTTCTGATATTGTCGTTTGAGAAGAATCGCTGTTGGTAGATGAAATGGTTTGAGAAATCTCAGATTCTTCGTCTATAAAATTGATAAGTTAAATAATCGTTATGAAAATTAAATTATATAAAAATTATATTCAAATTATATAAATACTTACTCAAAGATTTTTGAACTGGGAACATGTTTATAATGTTACATTTGGGTATATATTTAATAACATAAGGTAAATCAACATTAGGCAATTGTATCTGCGGAAATGGAAATGGAGCAATATTTGCAGAATCAAAATTCGGAATAATTTCTTGATCATTTGAAGATGAATTAACATGATCATAAACACTATTTGATCGGGTTAAACGTCTCTTTTTCCGATTATCAGTCAAAGAAGGAGTTGGAGAAGGAGATGATGATAATTCACTACTGGAAGTCGCATCTTTCCCTTTCATTTTTTCAACATTGGTATTATTAACATCATCATAAACACTATTTGATCGGGTTAAATGTCGCTTTTTCCGATTATCACTCAAAGAAGGAGTTGGGGAAGGAGATGATGATGATTCACTACTAGAAGTCGCATCTTTCCCTTTCATCCTTTCAATATTAGTATTAATATCATCGTCCTTTTTTATATTATCATCCTTTATCTTCTCTTCTCGAATTTGATTAATTAAATCTTTAACATCTTGATGAAATCTTATATCGTTCCAATTTTGAATATTTAAAACATTTTTTTGATATTTACTAAGAGCATTAATATTCCAATCCAAACTTTTTGCATTATTAGTTAACATCTTGACACGTAAATAATTACATAGATTAATCACAGATATTGGAAAATAAGAACCATCATCATTTTTCCATTCTTTAAATTTAGCAAGACATAAGTAACCTCTTGCGACAGATTCAGAGTAGTCCCTTGATTTTTTAGATGGATTATCTAAAATGGAATCAGATAGATCGATAGGTTGTTTATTCAATTTTGTTGAAAGAGTTATGGATTTAAAATTTTGTGGAGGAGAATTCAAAGGGGTAGTAGATGAACTGGTTGGGGAATTAAAATCTTCTATGATAAATTCTTCATCTTCCAAGCCGATTTGATCGATAGAAACATCTGGAGATGGGGAATCAATATAAATGATATTATTTGTTCCAAATGAACTTATTGACGAAGGTTTGTCAACAGATTGTCCTTCAAGCATCATCATATAAACAATGAAAGAAAGTGGTTGGTCTTAATAGAATTTAATACGTAGTAGTAAATTTTTTATTTATAATGATTGCTTATTTAAGGTAAACGACACGAAAATAAAGATATCGTGTTAGATATTTATAAACAAAATCATAATATGTTAATATGTCAGATTTATTTATAAATAATTCATAATGATTTAAAACAATGACATTTGTTAAAAACAAATGATGCAAAAACTTTATCAAATTATTAATATACAGTATAAAAATATGCCTATATCTAACTATTATATATAATATTATTAAATCAATAAATTAGAATTTTATTTTGGCGCAATGTCGGTAATAAACCTTATTTTTAAATTATGAAATCTATATTACAAATATTACAAATAATAATAATATAAATTATAATTAAACTACTATAGTACTAGTAAATTTTAACCGATTTAACATCTATAGTCAAGAGAACCTCAATTTCATCTCATCGGAGAAAACATGACGATTTTACTTAAAAAAAAGTCAAGAGTTAATATCATTTTAACGTCGTTACTACAGTACTTTATCGGTATTACTATATATGAATACAGCACACAATTTAGTTACCGTTTCACAATGAAAACCGATCATTGCCGTTTTAATAAATCATACTACGTACGTACATAAGAATCATGCTGTCTTTTAGTACAACTTTAATCTTTACTCTTAATTTATTCGACAGCACACATAATAAAGTATGGCACAACAATCAGAAGATTACTCAGATTCCAAACTGGAAAAGCAGATAAATGAATTTTTCGAAAAAAACCAAATTAAAGAAATTCCATTTGATTGTTTTATCGAAGAAACAATTGAAACGATTAGTACGGAGTTACCTACTAATAGTTATAAAATTTTTTCCGAAAAATATAATAAAACTATGATTTTAAATAAAATTGTCTTTTCTCAAAAGTATACTTTTAAAGATTTTATTACTAATGTAAGTTTTTTTTTATATTAACGAGTTTTTTTTTGTATTACATTTAGTTATGATATAATAAGCATTATAATTTTTCAGTTGAAGCAGCATAAAGAATTAGAATTGCACGATAACATTTTAGAAATTTTAGGAGCCACTAGAAAACGTAAGTAAATAAAAATTATGAATAATGAATAATGGATATACTGTATTATAATTACTAACAAAAAAATTAACGGTTTAAAATCAAATAGAACCAAAAGAAATCATGTTGGTTCTTGAATATGCAGATGATGGAACCCTTTGTCAATATTTGGAACAAAAAGCTACCACGATTAACTGGAAAAAAAGAATATGTCTTGCAAAACAACTCGTCAGCGCCGTAAAATTTTTGCATGAAAATAATATAATTCACATGAATTTGGTACTCGTTATTCCTTTTTTTTTTATTTTTATGAAACAACATTTGTTATAGAATCTTATTTTTAATTTGCTTTAGCATTCTGAAAACGTTCTTGTTCATAAAGGCGATATAAAATTAAATGAATTTGGAACATCTAGATATCAGATTTATTTTTCAAATATATATAAATTTATTCAATATATAGATCCTCAATATTTACAAAGTATTGAAACTTACAAACTTAATAGAAGCTCGGATGTATATAGTATTGGAATTCTTCTTTGGCAAATTTCAAGTGGTGTTGTTCCATTTGAATCCGAATCTCCTTATGGTTATGACTTGTTAAATGCTATCATTCATGGTAAACGTGAAAATGAAATACCTGGAACTCCAAATGAATATGTAAAAATATATGAAGGTATTTATATTTCTTTTTATATCGCTTTTATATCTTTTTTTTTATCAATTGGTTATATTCATCTATTCTGTCGGTTGTGTGGGTCCATTAGTTATATTTATATCTATTGATTTATATTAAATTATATTTAATGTCTAAAATCAAATATATTCATTTTTCAGAATGCTGGCAACACAATCCAGATCAACGTCCATCTATTCAACGAGTTTTTGAAGATTTAAATATTCTTGATTCTAGCAATGATATGATGGAAAATAGTGATAGTCAAATACCTGATGATAGATTAGAAATGGGAAATTTGAGTGTGGCAAATTTATTGCAGCATTATACAGACTTATACAACGAAAAGACGAAAGAATTAGAGTTAATCTCTTCTGTTATTGCAACTTTTCAAAAAACTGTAGGTGATTCGATAATTTATTAATTTATTGAATTTATATTGCTTTCTAATTAATTATTTTTTTTTATCGTTAGAGTTGAAAATTTTATCATTGCTACTTCAACTTCAATCGATATTACTTATTTATTTGTCTTTGATTGATTAGACGAAAATGATTGCTTAAATCCTTGATATAAATATACTATCACGTAATTTATGTTTCTAGAATTTAAGCATCATTTTCATTTAATTTTACCAAAGGAAACATTTTAGTTTTAGAATCTATCAAATATGTAAATTCCTCTCTGAACTCGTAAGAGATATTAGATGAACGAATAAAGAGGTTTAATTATATAATTTAATTATTCTAAATTGGCTACGTTTTTAAAGTATTCTAGATAATGAAACAACCATTTGACTAGTTTTTTGCATCATGATATTTTTAAGAGAATTATTTTAACAAGATAATTTTGTTATGTAATTAGCGCTGGAACTTTTATTGATAAAATTTTTTAAATTACGTTTATTTGATTAAATATAGTCAAACCCTTTCAACAATTAACTGGTGATTTTTACATTAAGAGTACTGTATATATAGATAGTGATTTTCTTTTTTTATAACCAGGTTTGTTATAATCTTAAAAAACTATATAATATTAATATTTCACATGTACATTCTTGTGCTCTTTTTGTCTGCATTATAATTTCCCAACCCCTTTATTTTTATTGGTTACAGTACCATTTATTTATTCATTCAATTTGATACGTAAAAATTTAATTAGATATCAGATATCATTTTTGATTTCGCATATAAAAGCATAATCTTGGTAAAGATTTTATCAAGATACTTTATTTCGTTATAGTCTTGCAACCTTTAATAAATTTATCCTATCATCATTTTTATTATCACTAATATCAACTTTTTTTAAAAGTATTAAAGCCATAATTATAAACTCACGATAATTTATTTGTTATTATGCGCGCAAGATAGATTTAACGCTTATAAATTCGTTTATTATTGGAATTATTAATTTAAACCGTGACAGATGCTTATCTAATTTGTATTCGTAATTACTTAGCTTGAGTGATAATTTATGGAAAAGATCTGGATTTTTTCCTGCTAGATGACATATTTTGAAATACAAAAAATTCAAAGCATAAATTAGACTTTAATAAACGTGCATTTCTAAAATGACAAACGCTCAACACATGAAACTTCAACCTGTCAAAATCTAAATATTTAGGTATTATCCAAGTTTTATAAACTAATGTGATAATAAAATAAACATCATAAATTCAAAAAACTTAATTAATTCCCTGAATTTTCATCGCTTAATTTTTAAATTTGACACAAGTTTATGAGAACAGTTATAAGACATAAGTTAATTAAAATCCTTAAGGCTAATTATTAAATATATTAAATATTTAATCTGAATATAGAACCAAATTCTGTACCAAAGAATCCGAATAATAATTATTAAGTTTTGAATGTGTTAAACAATCCCACGATGGGTTCCTGTTGAACGCTTGGAAATTCTATTCCTGATTACAAATTCTGATGACCATAGAAAACAATCAAATGCTGCAAGATATTGTTAGCATCGGTATTAAGGCAAAATTTAAGGCATAGATAATACTAAAATTTTTTGCAATAAATTGTTTAAGACTTGAAAGAAGGTTTCATAATAAAATTACAGTCTGCCGACGATTTAAATTTTTTTAGTTTTATATTTACACCGGATCTTGCAAAGTAAAAAGTTGCGTGATTTATTTTGTCCAATCAGAGAAACAGTAATATTTTAAATTAGGTTTCCACGATGCAGTTTTAGTTTTGTGCTACGTGCTGTGTTATATAACAACTGCATCTTTTCCCTGTAACACATTAAATCACCTTAGAATTATCAAAAAATTCTAATGGAAATTCTAATGGAAAAACTTCTTCTAATGGAAAAGTGCGCAAATTGCAATAGCACATATATAGCATATAGAGCTTGGTGTGAAACATGCGATACTCAGAAATTAATACAGGGGTGGACAAGTGGAAATAAGGATATCGATGATTGCATTAAAGAATTTCAACTTAAAACTGCCAAATATGAAGACGTAATCGAATGGATTCCTTTTAATAGATTTGATAATATTCAAAATAATTCTGATGGATTATTGGCAACCTGGTTAGATGGAATACGATTTGTAAAATATGTAGATAAATCTAAAAATAAATGGATACAGTCACGTACACTATCATACACAGTGGAGCTTAAAATGCTTAGCTCACAAAACTTATTAGATATGTTAAAAGAAGTAAGACAAAATATTTAATATATTATTGTACTGTTCTACTATATCATATATTGTTTTGTTTAATTCATTTTTTATATTTAATAAGTTTAAAGAATGTGTACAATTAAAGAATAGTAAACATAAAGTATATGGATTAACTCATGACACTTCAACAAATGAGTATATGCTGGTATTTGATGGATTTGGGTCTAAAAGAAATTATTTGAATGGAAAATGCGCAAACTGCAACCGATTTAACACATCTAAAGCTTGGTGTCAAACATGCGATCCACAGAAACTAATACAGGGGTGGACAAGTGGAATTAAGGATGTCGATGATTGCATTAAAGGATTTCAACTAAAAACAACCAACTATGAAGACGTAATCGAATGGATCCCTATTAATAGATTAGATAACATTCAAAATCATTGTGATGAATTTTTGGCAATCTGGTTAGATGGAATACGATATGCAGTTAAATCTAAAAATGAAGATAAATATGAATGTATACAGTCACGTACATCATCATGCGTAGTGGAAATTAAAATTTTAGTACTCAAAATTTATTAGATATTTTAAAAGAAGTAAGGTTAAAGATTTAATTTTTTTATTATCATTAAATACACAATATCTTGTTTTAATTTGCATTTATAATATATATATTTAATAAGTTTACAGATTATATACAGTTAAAGGATAGAAATTTTAAAGTATACGGACTAACTCAAAATACCGCAACAAATGCATTTATGTTAGTATTTGATAAATTTGGTTCTATAAGATTTAAAATGAATGGAAAATGCGAAGGTTGCAACCGATATAACACGTCACCAGCCTGGTGTCAAACATGTGACCCTCAGAAAACAATACAAAAATGGACGAGTGGAAATAAGGAAGTTGATGATTGCATCAAAGAATTTCAACTTAAAGCTACCAGCTATGAAGGAGTAATCGAATGGATTCCTTTTAATCGATTAGATAATATTCAAAATATTGGTGATGGATTTTTTTAGCAACCTGGTTAGATTGCATACGGACAATCAAATATGAAGAGAAAGAATATATACAATCACGCACGCCATGCATGATTACACTTAAAAAACTGAATAGTTCACAAAATTTATTAAATACTTTGAACGAAGTAAGATTATATTTTTTCATCATATACAATTTGTTTAATCAATAGTGTGTATACTCAGCCTCTATTATATATTTAATATATTTTGTAAGTTTAAAAATTATATGCAATTAAAGATTGAAGATATCTATGGAATAACTCAAATCATCGTCACAAGTGAATATATGGTGGTATTTGATGAGTTTGGATCTAAAAGAAAAGAATGGAATGGAAAATGCTCAAACTGCAACAGATACAACACATCTTAAGCTTGGTGTCAAACATGTGACCCTCAGAAAACTATACAAGGATGGACAAGTGGAAATAAGGATTTCGATGATTGCATTAAAGAATTTCAACTTAAAGCCAAATCTTATGAAAATGTAATCGAATGGATTCCTTTTAACAGATTAGAAAGTATTGAAAATAATGATGACAAGTTTTTGGTGAAGTGGTTAGACGGCGTACGGACAATCAAACATGAGAAGTTTGAAGTTTTACAGTCACGCACACCATGTATAGTTAAACTTAAACAACTGACTAGTTCCCAAAATTTATTGAAGGAGGTAAGAGTATACTTTGTCATCATATACAATTTGTTTAGTCAATAGTGCAATAGTGTGTTTACTTAGCCTCTATTATATATTTAATATATTTTGTAAGTTTAAAAAATTAAAGATTGAAGATATCTATGGAATAACTCAAAACATAGCCACAGGTGAATATATGGTGGTATTTGATGAATTTTTATCTAAAAGAAATAAATTGAATGGAAAATGCGCAAACTGCAAGAGATACAACACATCTATAGCTTGTTGTCAAACATGTGACCCTCAGAAAACTATACAAGGATGGACAAGTGGAAATAAGGATTTCGATAATTGCATTAAAGAATTTCAACTTAAAGCCGAATCTTATGAAAATGTAATCGAATGGATTCATATTAACAGATTAGAAAATGTTCAAAAGAATGATGACAAGTTTTTGGAAAAGTGGTTAGATGGCGTACGGACAATCAAACATGAGATGTTTGAAGTTATACATTCACGCACACCATGTATAGTTGAACTTAAACAACTGACTAGTTCACAAAATTTATTGGATGTTTTGAAGGAGGTACGATTATACCATTTCTTTATATGCGGTTTATTTAATCGATATTGTGTTCTATTATTTATTTAATACATTTTATAAGTTTAAAAATCAGATGCAATTGGAGAATAAAAATATCTATGGACTAACCCAAGACGTAACCACAAATGAATCTATGTTAGTATTTGATGAATTTGGGTCTAAAAGACATGATCGGAATGGAAAATGCGCAAACTGCAACCGATTTAACACATCTGAAGCTTGGTGTCAAACATGTGACCCTCAGAAAACAACACGTGGATGGACGAGTGGAAATAAAGATGTCGATAATTGTATTAAAGAATTTCAACTCAAGGCTATATATTATAATGATGTGATTGAGTGGATTCCTTATGATAGACTAGATAACGTTCAAAAAGTTGGCGATAAATTTTTATCAACCTGGTTAGATGGAATTCGTTATTATATAATTATGAAGCCAAAAATGAAGATGAATGCATACAGTCACGTACGCCATCATACGCGGTAGAGCTTAAAACACTTGGTTCACAAAACTTATTAGATATGTTAGATGAAGTAAGATAAAATATTTAATTTATCATTGTTACACTGTTTGTTGCATTATTTTAATTCTTATTTATATTCAATAAGTTTAAAGAATGTGTACAATTGAAGAATAGTGAACATAAAGTATATGGACTAACCCATAACACTGCAACAAACGAGTATATGTTAGTATTTGACGAATTTGGGTCTAAAAGAAATGTTCGGAATGGAAAATGCGCAAGCTGCAACCGATTTAACACATCTAAAGCTTGGTGTCAAACATGTGACCCTCAGAGAACAACGCGAGAATTGACGAGTGGAAATAAAGATGTCGATGATTGTATTAAAGAATTACAATTTAAGGCTACATCTTGTAATGTTGTTATTGGGTGGATTTCTTATGATAGATTAGATAACGTTCAAAAGGTTGACGACAAATTTTTAGCAACCTGGTTAGATGGAATACGTTATGCAGACTATAATCATGAAGATAAATGCACGGTAAATCTTAAGACACTTGGTTCACAAAACTTATTAGATATGTTAGATGAAGTAAGATAAAATATTTAATTTATTATTGCACTGTTCTACAGTATGTTGCATTATTTAATTCATATTTATATTTTAAAAGTTTAAAGAATGTGTACAATTAAAGAATAGTGAACATAAAGTATATGGACTAACCCATGACACTGCAACAAATGAGTATATGTTAGTAGTTGATGAATTTGGGTCTAAAAGAGTAAAACGGAATGGAAAATGCGCAAACTGCAACCGATTTAACACATCTTATTCTTGGTGTCAAACATGTGACCCTCAGAAAACAACACGTGGATGGACAAGTGGAAATACGGATGTTGATGATTGTATTAAAAAATTTCAACATAAGGCAACATCTTATAATGATGTAATTGAGTGGATTCCTTATGATAGATTAGAAAACGTTCAAAAAATTGGCGATAAATTTTTAGCAACCTGGTTAGATGGAATATGTCGTACAGGTTATATTGATGGAGACTACATACAGTCACGTACTGCATCATGCCTGGTAGAGCTTAAAACACTTAGTTCACAAAACTTATTAGATATGTTAAGTGAAGTAAGCTTAAATATTTAATTTATTATTCTAGTGTTTTACTGTATGTAGCTTTATTTTAATTCATATTTAATTAGTTTGAAGATTGTGTACAATTAAAGAATAGTGAACATAAAGTATTTGGACTAACCCATGACACTGCAACAAATGAATATATGTTGGTATTTGATGAATTTGGGTCTAAAAGAATGAATTTCAATGGAAAATGTGAAAGTTGCAACCGATTTAACACATCTGAAGCTTGGTGTCAAACATGTGACCCTCAGAAAACGACACGAGGATGGACAAGTGGAAATACGGATGTTGATCATTGTATTAAAGAATTTCAACTTAAGGCTGCATCATATAATGATGTGATTGAGTGGATTCCTTATGATAGATTAGATAACGTTCAAAAGATTGGTGAAGGGGGATTTGGAACAGTATTTTCAGCAACATGGTTAGATGGTAAAAGAAAAATTTCCGATGAACCACTAAAATTACCGGGTTACACACAATCGCGTACATCATCATGCGTCGTTGCTCTTAAGACATTACCAGGTACACAAAAGAATTTTTTAAGAGAAGTAAGTTAAGATGATTTGTTTATGACCTGATATAGATAAATTATTAACATTGTAAATTTTATTTAAATTTTATTTAAATTTTATTTAAATTTTATTTAATAAGTTTAAAAGTTATATGGAATTCAGATTAGCGGGATGTAATCTTGAAGTGTATGGACTGACTCAAAACACGACCAATAATGAATACTTGATGGTATTTCAATACGCAAATAAAGGAAGTCTGCACAAGTTCTTATCATCAAATTTTAGAGAACTTAATTGGAAAAGTAAATTAAAGCAACTTGTTGATATATCAGAAAATTTAAAAGCAGTTCACAAAGCAAAATATTTTCATGGAGATTTTCATAGTGGTAATATATTGCAAAATCAATATATTAATGGAGATCTAATATCTTACATTACAGATTTAGGGTTATCTAGAAAAAAAGATGAAAATGATTTAGAAGATAGTATTTACGGAGTTTTACCTTATGTTGCGCCGGAAGTATTAACAGCACGATCATATACAATAGCCGCAGATATTTGGCATTATTATGACTGAAATGTCTACAGGAAGACCACCTCATTACAATATTGAGTATGATGAAATGTTGGCTATTCAAATATGTATTGGATTGCGCCCTGAATTTGCTAAAGGCACTCCTGAGTGCTTTATTCAATTAGCTAATCAATGTATGGATGCTAATCCTTCTAATAGACCAACTGCATCTGATATTCATGAAAAATTGTATAGCTGGTGGAATATATTATTTGGTAATACTGCAAAAGATAAAGATGAATTAGCAATATTAAAGGCATTCAAATCTGCAGATGAAATCATTCCAACACTATCAACGGAATTACAGATTTATTCTAAAGATAAGCTTACAAGTAAACTTCTTGACTTTAAAAATCTCTCTGAACCAGTTAATTCCTCAAAGGTTTATGTTAAATAATTTCTTTTAATATAATATGTTCTATTTTGTTCTATTTAATTTTTTACTTTTTGCTCTTGTAGGTTCTGCAGTCTGCGACTTTTCAATTCCATTGTGATGATATTTCACGTACGTATGTATTATTAATTTTCATATGTTAAGACAAATTTATTTATTATTTAAATACTTTACCTCTGCAGAGAACAAAGATTATTGTTAGGATGTCCTGAATTAAGCTGTCAAAGATGCGAAATTATACTTGCTACTTGCATTATATTGTCTTTTTAATTTATAAATTTTATAAATATTTATATTATATTAAAAATTTACGATTTCTGTATTATTATTCCAATTTTTGAAGATCCATTAAATATAGCTATTTTCCAAAGAATGTTTAGCATGCGGATTTTTTTAAATATTGACCATTTCATGTATTGCAACTTTATTAAATTCAAGTCAAATTTTCTATTATTTCTAGAGATGGTTTCACGCTTGCGCATGATTCCTCAATCATGTTTCGAAATCATGTACATTTTATCTCACCTAAATTTTATATAAGAAAAAATTTAAGTATATATAATTTAGGCCAGAGATCGTAATGTCGGTTGGAATTATGAATAGGAATGCAAATGTTCAGAGAATTCCTAAAATAAACATAAAAGCAAGGTAGGTCGTAGTAAATTTTGATAGGTAAAATATAAATTCCAATAAAATGTACATTTTTCCCATCACTAAGTATGTCTTATCGAAGAATATATGACTTTCTTTGTGGTTTATACGTATCAAGGTGCGTTTAAACCTGTTAGTTCTTTGAAGCTATACGAGGCAGTATGAATTTTTAAATTCAAGGTTTAAATTAAAAAATTAGCTTAATAAATGCAGCATTTTATAATTTATTGCTTCATAATTATGATAATATTCTATTATCAAAACTTGCTAATTTTTATGTAGCAAATATAAAATAAAAATTTTATTCTTATTATTTAATTACAATTGTTGTGTAAATAGATTATAAAATATCAGAAGTTTATTTGTTATAGTGTGTGTACACAGGTAATAACAGGTAATATAAAACCAATCGATTTCCCAAAAAAATTTTTTTGCAAGATTTTATATATATATTACATGTCAACCCAATCCTAACCTATCTTTATCCCTAATTATAAGAAGAGTTTAATTTTCGGTTGTAATATATTATATTAGTAGGTTTATGATATATGAGCAGTAACCAGAAATACTTTAAGTAAAAAAAAAAGAGAGAGGAAGAGAGAAGTCAATATATTATAAATATTGTAAATTTAGTTGACTATATTTCTTTAGATTATATTTAAAGCGAAGTAATAACAAGAGCCAATTATTAATGAATGTAAATTTGTTCGCGTTTTAAGCCACCATGTCCATTCCTTACTTTGATGTTCTGTTATTCTCAAAAACTTGCAATTTGATAGTAAAATTTTTGTGAAAAATTAAAACTCAAAATTACGTTATAGTTGAAATACGGTCAGAACAATATAGTTTTTATTATTAAAATTTTAGATCATCGTTAAATCAACTATTCAATGTAAAGCTTGTACTTTACGTAACACAATGAAAATTACATTAAGTATGTCACTGTGTTAGATTACTTAAACTTGCGCAAAATTAGCAAATTTCGAAAACAATCCTACGTGCATAGGGATCGAATAAGACGAAATTTTATACCGCAAAACTAATGCACCGAGTGTCGTATTTCGGAATAAGTGGAAGTTTAAAAAATGTTATTTGCATATCAAAATTTTGAAATCAGAAAATGAAATTGGAGAGTTTAGAGATTCCCATTAACGAAACGAACAAACTTTTCAACGGACAAAGATTATCGTTTCAAAATTATCGGCAAATGAAAAACATCGCTCATTTGAAAATGAATACGTCATCTACTGTCAAATTTACATTTTCTTTACTTTATTCCGAAACACCTTGCTATAGCTACAAAAAAAATCCAACAAAAAGGTCCCAAAAAATTTAAAAAAAATCGGAGATAACATAAGTTCAAATTTCATTATGATCTGACTTCACTATCATTTTTCAGATTATTACTTTCGAAGAATTTACTTCAATTGCAGATACTTGTCACGGGATAATTGGTGCACGTGGATCTATAGCGTCGCATGAAACGCGTGATTGATCAACACGATCTATAGCATTTACTGCGTAATAGCTCGCTAATAAAAGTACCTGATAATTTGCTTTTGTTCACTCCTACAAAAAAAATGTCTAGAGATAATATCAATATAGCATTATCGCAATTACTGTACTGTATCGGTATTACTATATCTGAATACAGTCCACAATTTCGCAAAAAAAAACCGATTAATGCCGTTTAAATCACTACATATAAGATTCATGCAGTCTTTTAGTTCTCTTAATTTATTCGACAGCACACATAATATTATATGATAAAATGGCACAACAATCAGAAGATTACTCAGATTCCAAAATGGAAAAGCAAATAAATGAAATTTTTGAAAAAAACCGAATTAAAAAAATTCCATTTGATTGCTTTATCGAAGTAATAATTGAAACGATTAGTACGGAGTTACCTACTAATAGTTTTAAAATTTTTTCAGAAAAATCTAATAAAACTATGATTTTGAATAAAATTGCTTTTCTCAAAAGTATACTTTTAAGGATTTATTACTAGATATTCCCGAGACCTTGTATTTTTACGAAATGTAAATGTTTTTCATCACGATATAAGATGCGAAAATATTTTTTATGTATAGCAAAATGAATGATAACAGTCAATGCGTCAATAACTTAGTATAAATTGATCAAATTACATGTGTTACCCCAGTGATCGGAAATTTTAAATGTGCTCGCAATATAGATGGTGATGCCAGGAACCTTGCACATTTAGTTCCTGATATTATTCGCTGGATGCCACCTGAACAGATTAAAGAATATAAGGAACAAAGATATTATGAAAAAACACACACATTTAATAGTGAAATATTTAGGTATTTATTATTTAATATCAATGGTTTTATAAGTTTACAATTTGCAATTCACTTTATCTATTAAACTTTTATTATCAACTTTGGAATGCTTATTTGGGAACTTTTTTATGAAAAATTGGCTTATGAAAATTGGGATATTTCAAAAATATCAGATCATGTTTTAAATCATAAAAGAGAATCGAAGATCCCAATGTCAAGAAGGATTTATTAAAATTATTGAAAGAAGTAAGTTTAAATTAAATTTATTTGAGGGCAATTATGTTTAAATTGAATTTTTATACTAATTTTTAAAAATTGTTACTTATTTAATAAACAGCATGGAAGCATATGCCGTATTAACGAATACCCATTATGAATTTACATATAGCGCTCGAAAAATTGGCCACAAACTATCCAATTTCTCCTTATGTTCCTGCGTTTCTAAGGCACTCGAAAAAGGAATCGACCTTCATAAAAAGGGAGATTACGAAAATGCGCGGAAATGCTTTAAACAAAATTCAGAGCTTGGCGATAACAATGCAAAAGATTGGCAAGGTTACTACTTGTGCTGTGGGTATGGTGTTGAAAAAAAATGAAAAGCGTGCTATGGAACTTTTTAAAGAGGCTGCTGATAATGGTCATTCAGATGCACAAGTTCGATACGTTACACTATTGATTAACAATCTAAAAAGCGAGCAAAATATTGCTAGAAAAAATGAACTTCGTCGAGAAATTTTAAATTATTTCAAATTAGCAGCTAATAATAAGAATAATGATGCAATTTATTATTTGGCTGACATTTATTTGCATGGAAAACTTAATGTGAAAAAAAATAAGGAACTTGGATTAAAATATTTAAAATTAGCTGCTTAAAATAATTAAAAGGTGAAATTTTATATTTGTTAGAGTTTTATTCATTTTTATAAAACTATAATATTTTTTTTGATTTAAATTAGAAATTATATAATTGGAAGATCTGGACGTTGAGGTACAATTTCCCTAATAGTTATGATTTTTATGTATTGTAAATTAACTAGAACATGATTATCTGGCGACTTTGCCGCCTGGATTTAGGTTTGTTGTTAATGGATCGGGTTGAGTCGGGTTTGGTTAATCCAAAATTCAACCCATTTTATTAAATTAATCCTTGCTCCAATGTGTGTTGAGTTCAATCTGGAGTGGTAACGAAGTATGTCACTTCATTAACAACAAACCTTAGCCTGAATTGAATAATTAATACACCTTTTTAACCAGTGAATTAATTCAAACATAAATAAACTTGATAGGATAATGCACGATAGTAAAGAATAGATACCTTGCTTAATGAATGTGATTTTTTTTGTTTGCATAGCAAATCAAGGCGAACAGAAATGAATTTGATATTGATATATCAAAAAAAAAAAATTTGATAGTAAACATTTGCAAATTAAACAGCTTTTTTTAAATACTTGATTGATGAAATAACTTTTACTGTGTAATTAAATTTATCAAATAAAATGAACTAATAGTAGGAAATTATAGATAAATTTTTATTGAATATGTTAATACTGTTTTATAATTTATTTATTTAGTTAAAGATTTTAAAATCAATTTAAGATATTGAATTTTTTTCGAATTCAATTCTTTAGATTGATTTTAAATTCTTGGCCAAATAAACTTGTGCCTGCCTAGTAATTTATTAATATTATAGTTGCATGTTTTTATTAAATTTTGATTTATATTTTTATTTAATCTTCTTTTTTTGGTTTAGTGCAATGATATCACATAGCTATTTAGTTTAAAATTATTAAAATTATTTATTTATTCTAAATAATATAATGGCTGATTTGTTAATTACTAAATAATAACCAATTTATTATTTACTGAATTATGTTATACTAAATAATAACTGATTTATTAATTACCGAATTATTTTATATTGAATGATAACTGATTTATTAATTACTGAATTATTTTATATATAAGATTATATAAATAATAGTTGATTTATTAATTGCAAAATTTTTTAATTCAACTAGTGATATTTACTATTTTATTTTATTTTATTCATCTTAATTTGTCACAGATACAAGAAATATTGATTATTTAAGATAAGAAATTTATTTTATTTTTACTTTATAAGTACAAAAGAACACTTATAAATTATGTATCAAACATGTTAAATGATTATTCAAATTTATTTACTATTCAATTTCTTTTAGATTGCAAGTATAAGAAAATATTTTTTAAGCTAAATATAAAAATAACCATTCAAGTTATGTATTTTATTGTATTGAGTTTATATATATATTATATTATTATAAAGAAGATTTATTAAATAAATCTGAAATATGGAACAATCTCAAGGGATGTTCTATAGAATAGGTGGGCAAACTCCGCAAACTCTGTAACTCCATTAAATATCTATTAGTGATTACTAATCATTAGCAAAGTTTATTATTTATATTGCCCACCTATTCTATAGAACATCCATTTTTATTTTTATTTTTAATATAAATTTAAAAAGTTATTAAAGCTTAAAGTTTATATGTAATCAAAAATTGGATTCTATAAAATTTTAACCAATCAGAGTCTCGGTACACAAAAATTAACCAATCAGGTTTGAGTAGATATTTCAAACTGTCCGGTCTGTATAAACAACTTCCCTTAGTAGTATCCCTTACCCTTGTTTCATAGTAAAAAAAATTATTCATCTGATCTGCGTTTGCAAGTACGTATGTATGGTGAAGGAAATCTAAAAACTTCAATCAAAATAAAGGTTAATTAATTCATTGAAGATAAACTAAATTTGTCATTCTCAGTAGCATACTATTGTGTACATATTATTCTTAGCTTATTGATTTTATGCAAAGATTGAGATTTCTAGACCCTTCGCTTATTGAAATTGATAATTTAGGAAGTTTATGCATTATCTTTACATAAGAAATATTGAGCTCCACAATCGCAAGGTCGCCAGTTTAAGCCCTACTATGAACATGAAAAACTATACAAGGTCACGAGACGGACGAACTGAGCCAGGATCACGATTGAAGTACAGCCACATAACCTGCTTTATAAGAAAAATCAGGACACCTCAGGTGAAATTCCGGTCAAAAATCTTGGATACCTCCGGCGAAAATCCGGTCGAAATTAGGACACTTCTGGTGAAATTTCGGTTGAATTTGTGATACCTCCGGTGAAATTCCGGTTGAAAATACATTATCGGTAGGAAAATTAGAATAGTCAAAATGCATGTAGATCATTACAATGTACATATTAGGAAGGTCCCATTGATTAAAAAATTGACGCCACTAGCGTCCTGTCGGCGATCAAGCCGTCAGGTTACAAAAAAATATTGAGGTTTTTAAATTTCCTGCACCGTACGTGTACGTACGTACATTAAATAATTGCAGATTCCTGAAAAAAACAGAAATTGTAAATTTATCACCTGTTACTTCATAAGTTACTCGACATTATTATCATTACAGAGAAGTGTTGTTTGGCACCTGCATTTTTTTTATCCTCTTCTTGGCTTATAAGAAACCTTAGATCAACAAAGTTTTTTTTCTCACTTGGTGAGCTATTTTTTTCTCGCTGTGCAAAACCACCCTTTCATTTTTTATTAAAGTAAAAAAAAAAAGAATATTTAAATTATCGTATCAAAAAATTAATTATTAAATTTTTTAAATATAGAAAAATGGATGATAATCTTGATGCAAATAAAATTGAAGAAATAGCACATTCGATATTGTTTTCTTATCAAGACCATTCTCGTTATCGTGATTCTATAGCCGAAATGAAAAAATATATTGAATCTTTGGTTAACAATAAGTTTGAAAAGGCTGAGTTGATGAATGAAAAAACTATATATTTATGCTTGCCACAGAGTAGAGATTATCCTGCTTACTGAATGTTTAGGACGAAAACTTATTATTGATACAACTGTAGAAACAGCTCGTGAAACTATATTATTATTAAAAAAGAATATTGATAAAAGAATTAGTGAAAAAGATGAAGAGATGCAAGAAGATTACAGTAAGATTGTTAGTGAGATTGAAGAATGTTGCAATGAGTTTAGTGATGACAAAATCCGTAAGACGAAAGAAGATTGTGATAACAGAATCAGTGAGACGAAAGAAGATTGTGACAAAAGAATCCGTGATATGAAAGTATATTGTGGCTACAGCATCTGTGATATGGAAGTAAGTTGTGATAACAGAATCAGTGAGATAAAAGAAAATTATGATAGCAGAATCAGTGAGACAAAAAAAGATTTTGTAAGTTTTTATTTTTTTTTATTTTTTTTTTTTTTAAAAGCGAGGTCCATTCCCTCTTCCATTTTATTAATAATTTATAAATTCATAATACATGTTTTTACAATTACTATATTAAGGAAAAAGAGACTAGAGCTAATTTACTCTTAACTTGAGCTTTGCCAAGACAGGTTTTGGACCTACTCAGTCGAAGTCTTCAATTGTATCTACCTTCTCGTTGTTATCTATGAAAAGTTTTTTCCATTTCATGTACTTTCTCAGAGCGTTTCTACTCGTTTCTTTTCCTTGTATTGGTTCTTTTGGTATATTGTTTTTTATAACGTTCCTGTCTTTTCCTTCTTTAGAGTTGTTAATTGCTTCTCTGCTGGTTATTCATATTTTTTCGTAGATTTTTTTCATAAGGATGTTCTTAAAATCTTTTTTGTGATTCCTTTTTCCATTTTTACTTCCAGGTATGATGTTTTCTTTTGGAATAATACACGGGGGGACTTCTGTTTTCTTTAACCATTCTATGTATTTTTTTGTTTCTTCTTCTCTCGTTTTTTTTGGTACTTTCTTCCCTTCTTTAGATTCTTCATAAACTTCAGTAATCGCCTGTTTCATTGTATATGTGTTTTCTTGACACCATATCCAGTGTGTTTGGTTTTCATACTCCTTTTCGCATCTTGGTCACATTGGGTCTTTCTCTTTCTTGGTATCTTTGTAATACATATTTAGTAGCGTTGGAAGTTCATTTATCATCATTTTTACTTTAAAAGATTTCATTATTGAGTCTTTAGTTTAAGTATATCTTGCTAGTGGTCTACTCTCATTATTTAAGCTATTGTATGTCGTTTTCCAATCTATTTCTGTCTTCTTCTTTAAATTTTCGATTCTGTTTTGACTACTCCATTCCGAAATTATTTTTCCTTTATTTATTTTTTTTTTAATTTTTTTTAATTTCTATTAATTTGTTTTCCCTTTTATTTTTTTTTTTTTTTTTTTTTTTTTATTTTTTTTTCTTTTATTTTCTTTTTTCTTTTTCTTTTTTTTTTTTTTTTTTTTTTTTTTTTTTTTTTTTACGATGGTAATTCTCGATCTTTTCATTTTCATGATTCTTCTTATTATTTCCGTAAATTGGTCTAAATTTTCTTTCAACTTAAAATTTTCTTCTGCTCGTATAACTTTTCTTTCTACCTCTTCTTTAAGGCCCTTTATATTGGTTTTTATCTTGACTTCTTCTTTGTCTTTACTTAGTACCATCGCTAATGCTATTCCAGTTAAAGCCGTCTTTAACTTTGTGGGCCAGCTTTCTACCTTCAACTCAATCGTTTCCTGCATGGATTTCATTTGTATCAGTATCGCTATACCTTCAGTTTTATCCTCACTCTTCTTTCCCTCCACGTTTTCATATTCTTCTTCTTTCCCTAGACCGAAATTTTCAATCTTTTTTCATAATTCATCTTCAATGTTCGTTAAAATTTTTTTCAAATTCCAGGAAGTTAATAGTTTTTTTCCTATAAAAGGTTCTCTCGGTATTATACTTGTTTCTTCTTTCTTTATTCTAAAGGTTCTCGTTATATCTTGAATGTTACTGTATATTTCTTTTTTACCGTTTACTATTATTCCTGATAATAACCTTGTATGTATTTTTATTATTCCCGCATTTGTTCTAGTTGATATATGCTCATCGCAACCATTACATGCTCTTGTTATTTGATTTTCTTCACTATACCAATGCCTCAAAGTTGACAAGTTTTCTTCTATCTTTCTTACTTTTCCTATTAGTCCTACACTATTAGTTACCCATTTATTCTCCTTCCAACTTTCGTTGGTTATGCACCTTATTGTAAACGGGTTTGGAACTATTAGTTTCAGTGATGGATTTTCATTATTTGTGATTAGTGTACATATTGCTTCAAACCATCTCAGTTTTCTACTCTTTATTATTTTTCCCAGATTGTGCGCTAGTCCTTTTCATGTTACAAAATTTTTGCACTCTCCATCTAATAGTTGTTCTATATATTTTAAACCGTGCTTGTTCATGCTTGTTTTGATATCATTCTTTTTCTCCATCTTTTTTAGTATATAATTAATTGATGTTCCTTTTTCCTTTAGTGGTTGTGGCCATACTTTGCGTTCGTTCACCAGTTTTATTTCCGTTTCATGCATTTCTTTTATTATTGCTGCGGTTCTAGAGAAATTAACTTCTTTAGGAAATACTGGTTCCTCTTCCAGTATAGAAGTGTTCGTGTTTGCTGCGTTTTGTAGCTCTTGTAGGATAATAAAAGCTGGTGTCTCATCCCAATTCGTATTATTCATATCTTTCCATAGTTGATTCACGTGTTGTAAACGTTGTATATCTTTCGTCTTATTCATACCATATATGTTGTAGTGCCATAATAAAGTGTTAGGTGCTGTTCTTACAATTCTTGCTTTTTGCTTTACCCCTTTCATGATTTTCTTATCTATGGTCTCGCACATGGATTCTTTAATATATGTGTTTTGGCACCTATATGCTATTCTCGTCAATATCACACTATTAACTATGTATATATATTGTTTTTCTGTAATTCTGCTTTTATTAAGCCTGTCTATAGCTTCTTCTGCTTCTTCCTTTATTTTCTTGTTAATCTTGTCTTGATTCTTCTTTTCTTTGAACCAACATCCTAAGTATCTGAAGGGTTCATCTTGTTGCCTTCTTTCTAAAATTTGGTTTTCGAAAAACATCGGAGTATCGCCTCTTGCATTTGTTAGGAATATCGATTTGTTCGCATTAACCTTTATTCCTGTCATTTTATAGAAACTTGATGCAGTCTTTAAGATCTCTTCTAGTTGGCTTTTTGATTCGGCTATCCACAGTGAATCGTCCATATATGCCATTACTGATAAGCTGGTTTTGTATTCACTTCCTGTAGGTGTTTTTACGGACATCGAGAATCCCTCGAAATCCCTATCTATTTTTGCTATTAGTGGATCGTAATATATTCTCCAAAATATCGGGGACATTGTCCCTCCTTGATCTAGGCCATCTTCTACTTCGTATGCTTTGGTTTGTCCTAAATTCGTTAGCACCTTGTTTTTTCTTTTTTCCATTAAATTCTTTGTTAAATTTATGAATTTTTCTGGTATATTTATTCTTCGTAAAGCCTTCCATAGAAGTGGCAAGTGTACCGAGTCATACGCTTTCGACATATCCTGTGAGACAAGCCAGTAGTCCTTCTCCTTTAGCCATGCGTATTCTTGTATGTTCGTTAACCATTGAATTGGCCTTGTAGTCGATGTGTTTGGTAAAGCTGAGTTATTCCTTCTATTAAGAACTTTCTTCTGTCCTAAAATCTTGTTCAATCTTTTTGTTAGTATTTTCATAAAAATTTTTCTTGAGTGTTCTATTAGCGTGATTGGTCTGGTTTGTGTTAAGTCCCCTCGAAGTCTTTCTTCTTTGGGATAGGGTATACCACTCCTTGCCTCTATGCGATCGGGACTATCTCTTTAGCCAAACAAAAATTACATATTTCCAGAAAAATCTTTTTTGCTTCTAGTGGTAATTTCTTAATCATCTCGTTCAATATTTCTGATTCTCCATTGGCTTTTCCATTTGGTGCTTCGCTTATTAGATTCTCTAGTTCTTCAAACTCTATTGTCGCGATTAATCCTTCATAATCTTCTTGTGCAATAGATGAAACCGAATCTTATTCCTTTTCCCACAATTTCCAGTGTTCTTCATCCGTTGGGTTACATTTAGTCCAATTTTTAAAATGTTTTACGACTTCTTCTTTAATTCCTTTCTCGTCAGTGATTACTTCATCTGCTTTTATTATATTGTCAAATGTGACTCTGTTTTTTTCCTTTTTAAGATGCTATCTATTATTCTTTTAGTATTAGTTTGGAAGTTGTTTTGCCTTCTTTCTACTGCTAGACTAATTTCTTCTCTTATTTCGCTATTGTTTTCTATTTGTCTTGTTACATGTATGGATTTCCTCAACTTTATTATACTTTCTACTAATTGTTTAATATTTTCGCTCCAGAGATTTTGTTCTTTAATATTGATAATTTCTATTCCCAACTTCGTTGTCAGAGAAACTATCTTCTTGTTAAACCTTTTTGTTACTTCTTCATAAGAAAGTGGAGAATGTGATTTTATTTCTTTCAAATTTCTTATAAGTTTATTTATCTTGACTAATCCTTGATGTAGCTCTGATGCCTTCTTTGTTCTCGCCCCGAAATAGTTATTATGTATCTTTAACCACTTGATATGTTTCTCGGCAGAGTGTTTTATGGCAATATATAATTTGTGCCAAGCTTTATTTAGGGAAGCTTCATCCGTTATCTCTTTTATTTCTAATGCTTCAATTTTCTGTTTTATTTCAGTTCTGAAATCCTCCCATTTATCCTCGTCCATTTCGCTATACTTAAAAACTTTTCTGGCTTTCTTCTTTCTTCTTATCGCTTCAAACTTCCTCTTTAGCTTCCATTGTACTTTTATCATTCTATGGTCGCTTCCCGAAGGCTCCACTTCTTCTATTATCGGATAGGACGTATCTACAACTATCTCCTCCGATGTCCATATATCATCAATCTGTGACTCCATTTGATCTCTTTTCCATGTATAATCCTGAATTTTGTTTACTTCTAATAAGCTTAACATCCTACTCGTACTCATAGTCTTAAAAATCGGTGTTTTTCTTTTACTATCTGCTCTTGCCATGTTATTATTGAAATCTCCCATTACTATTATCTTCATGTTTCTCTTGTTAGCGTCTGAAATCCATTTCTTTATTTTATCTTGTGTTTTAAGGGATATTTCTATTTTGTCTGATGGTAGGTATAGCGATATTATTCTTGTTCTCAAGTTTCCAGGTAGGAAGAAATCTATCATAATCGCTGTTCCCAAATAGCTTTCAATGTTGTGTATGTAATGTCTAAGATAAAGTTTGATGAGTAATGCAGTTCCCATTGCCGATTCCCTTTTTAAACCTAAATCTTCTGGGGTTGCCGCCTGTATACATAATAGTACTGATTGAGCAATGATCTTCTCAAATCTTCCTTTTGTGCAATTTGGTCTCTGTTACGCTCACAATATCTATATCCTCCTTGTTCAAGTACTCAAAAATTAATTGTCTCTTTAATGGCACATTCAAGCCTTGTACATTTAATGTTGAAATAGACAAAACTTCTATTTTTTCCTTTACTATTATCTTTGTTTTTTCAACTTTTTTCGTTTCTTCGTTTTTAATTGTTTTTTCTTTTTTTATCTTTACTTGCGTCTTGTTTTCTAATGTATTATTGTTATTATTGTTCATCATGATTACTAATATTGTTCATTTCAACATCTTCTACCACTTCGTTTGTGATTTGTTGTTCGTCAAATATATCCCACTTTGGTTCAGGTAGTTTCTTTGTTTCAAAGATCCACACAGGTATAGTACCCGATGGATATTTTTCCCTCAGGTAGTCCAGCACTTCAGGTACTTTGTCTTGTGAGGTTATTGGAAAAGACCAATGGGACTCTGGTTTTTTTTGTTTTAAATCTTTATTTAGCTTCTCAAGATCGCTTGGGAAGCCGTTTATCTCTGAATCCACTTTATTTTTATTATTTCCATCTTGGATACAAATCCAATCTTCCGGTACTTTATGGAAGAAATAGTGTTCTCTTAGAGCCTGAACTGCTATTCTTAACTCTTTCGTGCTTGTAATCGGGACCGTTAAATTCACCTTCTTCACCTTCTCCCACTCTTCAGGTAGGTCTTCTAATTGTGTATAGTTTACCTCTATATATTTCGCCGGCATTGGATTGGTATTCTATAATAACTCGGGATAGATTTTATAAAATTCAAAGCCTCAGTTCTACTTTTTATCGGGAAACCCTCCTTAACATTGATTTTTAAATCCCTTGGATTCTCAGGTAACCTCTTCTTATTAATCACATAATCATTTGGGAGGTATTTGAATGCGTAGACTTTTCTCAGTTTGTTCACATGTTCTTTAAAGTCTTCACTATCTTTAGGGCAGAAAGGAAACATTCTTCTCAAGCTCGGTGTCAACTTTTGATAGGTTAAAGGCAACTCCAATTTCTTTGTTGTAAGTCAAAAAATGATTCTGGTAATTGAGAGAAAATATAGAACTTTCTTAAATCCTGTTTCCAATCCTTAACCTTCTTTAGATCAGCTCTATCTGTTACAGGAAAAAATTTTTTAAATTCCTCTCTTAGTTCGCTTAGATAACTCGGGATCGGTATTCTTGAATCTTTTATGTAGGACTCCGGTAATCGGTTAAATTTATATATCCCTCTCAGACCACTCACAACTTCACCCGTGAATCTTCTGTCCCGAATTGGTAAAGTGTATTCTAAAGCTTCTCTAATCTCTTTTGGAATCAAATCATAATGCTCTGGTAATTGAGTCAATAAGTCACTCTTCAACTCATTTATTCTCTTTCTCAACTCTTCAAATTTTAAATCATTCTGTAATCTGCAAAACCCGTCACGAAAAATATCAATTGCGTTATCTCAAAACCATCCAAAATGATAAAATCAGTATTAGTCAGAAAATCGATTTCCAATTTCTTTCTCAATTTATCGTAGATCTGGTCTTTATTTTTTTTGTTAATGACGTATGCCCCATAAGCTTGTTTGTATCTATCTGTAGCTCTCCCAAGTAAATGCATGAATTCATTTTGATGTGCCGGACGAGTCTCGTGTCTATTTGTAAAACATCTAAAGAAAGCCTTATCCTGATATTTTAGCTTGGTCCCGATAGCTGGTGGTATTTCCATACTTGTTGTTTTAGTTTCCAACTTGTGTTTTACAAAACTCACAATTGACTCTTGTGACTTGAAAGCTTCGATTATCTTGTCTATGCTCCATTCATTGGAATTAAATGAATCTTTTATCGATTTACTCTTCGCCCTCCAAACTTTGTTTTTTAAAACTCTACTTTTTTTTCGTCTTTCTTCTAATTGCTGCTTATCCAAGTTCTTTCTTCCTGTTACTACCGCACTATATAAGAGTGGTTGTTGTTTCTTTTCGTTCTGAATTTTATCTACCATTTCTGTAGCAGTTCCTTTTTGTTGTATTTCCTCTTCTACCTCCATATTGTTAACTATTCCTTCGTTATCGCTAATGACCTCATCACGTGACAAGGTTTGTTGTTTTCCTGTCGATGATTCCAGAACATTAATTATTGATGACGTATTACTCTCGATTCGGTTGTTTGTTGTGATCAACTGAAATCCTGATGATGTCATATCCCAGATTTGGTCATTTGTTGTTGTCGGCTGAGTTACTGATGTCGTTTGTTGTGTCCATTTGTGTGTTTTCCATACTAACAACTTCTATTTCTCTGTGAGAACTCTTTAATTTCTTTACACCATTTCCTTCACCATGATTGTTTAGTCTTTCATTACAGCTTTTCTGAACTGCCTCAAACTCCTCATCTGGATCCATATCGAGTTCAAAAACTTGAAAGGGCCAAAGGCCCTCTTTTCCGTTGATTGTTGTTAGAGACCCTTTAGTTATATTCGTTCCCTTCCTCTTCTTACTCAATTTGTTCACTGGCTTTGAGTTCTTCTTGGTTGTAGTTAATTAATTAATTATTTAGTTAATAAAATTATATATTTAATACGTTTTGGTTACGATTTTCCTCTTTTTCTACTATACTGTTTTTGTTTACTTAGGATTTACAGATGTACGGGAAAGAGTTTATTTGAATGTAAGTTTTTATTTTATTTTAGTTTACATTTAATATATTATATTTAAATTATTTTTAAGCAATTTAGGTTAATAGGATTGAACAAATTTTGATTAATCATGAAATAAAATTTGATAAAGATGAAACATTAAGTCAAAAAATTAATCGAATTGATCAAGTTTTAAACTGGTTCTTGATATTTAAAAAAATTTTATTTTATATTTTATTAAAGTTTTGCCTTTTTATATATTTTATACCACAAGTTATCTCTTGCCAAATAAACTCTAATAACGTATTTTCGCGAAATAATGCTCAGGGGTGTAATTTCGGAATCTTGCCTGAATTAAGCTTAATTCAGGCCAAAATTCTAAATAACACCCCTGCGCGATAAATATTTATCAATAATATCTTTACGTCTTTTTTCTTTGGAATAAATATTTTCAGATTTTTCTATTTTTATTCAAAATGATCTGTGTAAATCTTTTAATTTGTAAAGCTTGACTGGGGTATAAAACTAGAAAAACGGCGACGTTTGTGGGTTGGAGCCTTAATCCTTAGGTCTTACACTTTAGAATTAATTTAAAATTGTATTTAAGATTTATAAGTTACTATAAGATTATTATAATAAGATTATTATAATAAATTTATAAAGAAAGAGTCTCCATTAATCTTTGTTGTAAATGTGCATTTTGCCCTAATTTCTGTAATCTGTCTCATTTCCAAGTTTATTATGACTTGTGGTAATGTTAATCTGCCCAAGCAAGTCGTAAAGAAATTTGATGCAAGAGCAAGTTTCTGAATTTCCTTCCCAAGTATATTTAATGGGTCGAATTGGTTAGTTCGTATAGATAAAGTTGGACCCGTATAATTGTTCATTAACCAGTTATGATCTAATGTAACTGAAAGAAAAGATTCTTTACAATTAGGGCAATAATTAGGCCGTTCGAAGTTAATTCTTCGATTAACATCACCTTTAGAACTCTTGGGGGCGGGGGATAAAATGAACCGAACGTATAAAAAATGGGCCAAATTCATTGGTCGACGTAAATCAAGCATTCATTTATTATCAAAAATCTGCTGAAATGGGAGATCCTAGTGCAATAAATAGCCTTGGAAATTGCTATTTTTATAGAATTGAAGTTGAAAAAGATGAGCAAAAGGCATTTGTTAATTAAAAATCTACTGAGATGGGTAATGTTTCTGCAATATGTAATCTCGCATATTGCTATCGAAATGGAATAGGAGTTGAAAAGATGAACATAAGGCATTCATTTATTATCAAAAATCTGAGAGATTTACAAAAGGCTGATTATTGGTATCAAATGTAAATATATATTTATTAATTTTACTGTAGTTATTTTTAGGGCAAAAAAAAATGATTTCGGGTAATTTAAAGTTATTTATTTACTTTCGATATAATATAAATTTTTTACTAATTTTTTTTTAGTCATAGGTGAAGGTGAATGGACAAAAGAAAATTCTAATGCTGATGATGATGACCTGATTATGATGTAAAAAAATTATTGCTTGATGAAAAATATCCATTATCATGGATTTCATATAAAGAGTTTATGGATATTAGAAAAATATAATAAGGTGGATTTGCAACAGTATTTTACGCCAGATGGTCAGACTATAAACAAAATATTTGGAGAGGCGTTGCACTTAAATTAATCCACGCATCACAAAGTTGTTTTTTTATAAAAACTACATAGATCTACAACTTTACATAAATATTATATAGAACCCTATATAAAAAATGTTAATTTTTATATATTATTTAATATAGAATTTATATAAAATCTATTTAAACTTAAATAACAATAATTTTATAAAAAAAAACTTATGTAAATGTTATATATTTATAAATTTTATGTATTATAATTAAGTAACTTTTATATGCTATAAATATCTAAATAAATTTTTTATATAAATTTTATATATTAACAAACTTTACATATTATAATTATATAATTTTTATATATTGTAAACTTTATATAAAAATTTTATATAAATGTTAAATATTAATAAAATTTACATATATAATCATTTAACTTTTATATATCATAAAATTTATATAACAATTCTATATAAATGCTATGTATTAATAAATTATATATATATAATTATGCAACCTTTATATATTATAAAATTTAAATAAATTTTTATATAAATTTTAAGGAAAGAAATAGTCGATATCTCAAAATTTTACTAGGGTAACCCCTGTTGTACTCTTAATTAAAAATGCTCCTCTCGTAATTTTACCCTAACCCCAACTTTATTCTGACCCTAACTTTAATTATACTTTCTATTTTTATTCTAACATTTTACTTATTTGGCTACTTAACACATTTTTATATTTTAAATTTTCGTTACGTAACTGTTAAATAATTATTATTTATAATTATATTTATGTATAAATTATGCTATGTAAGTCTACATTGGGTTTATAGGTCTATGTATAATTTTTACATATAATTTACATAAAATTTCTACATAGCTTTATGTAAAAATAACTTTGTGATGCGGTTCAAAATCTTTTAACGAAGAATTTATAAAAGAGGTGATTTTTATTTATATGCCCATTATTTTCTTTAATACAATAATAAGTTTAAATATTAAGTAATTTATTATTTTATTAGGTTAAAGGCTTATTGTGATATTAGTTCTAAAAATCCTTTATTTTTAAAATGCTATGGAATATTCAAGAGATGATTTAGGAGATTATATCCTTGTCCTAAAATATGCTTCAATGGGTTCATTATGTCAAAATCTGGGCTCATGAAATGGAAGGACAAATTAACATTATTGCATTCTATTGCTTCTGATCTTCGAATAATTCATTCTCAGGAACTTATCAATCGAGATTTGCATGGTGGTTATATTCTACAAAATAATTTACATAGCGCTTATATTGCATATTTGGTACTTACCATATCAGCAAATATAGCATTAAATACAGAAAGACGTGGGATTTGTGGAGTATTACCGTATATTGCACCAGAAGCTTAGAAAGTGGTTATTATTCAACAGAATCAGATATCTATTCATTTAACATAATTATGTGGGAAATATTATATGAAAACCTGTATCTTATAATCGAGATTTTGGACAACATTCAAATTGAAATATAATATGCAGCAATAATATAACAAAAAAAATTGCAACAATAAAAAGTTTAACAATATACGATCGCATTTTTTCGAAAAAATTATTTTAAAATGAATATTCTTTGCTAGTTTTTCTCTTAAATATATTGTTAGTGAGAATTAATGCAAAAATAAAAATGAATTCTTAACAAATTAAATTGAATTCATAAAATCAATATTTAATATCCTCCTACAAAATATAAAACAAACAATTCAATTTTTACTCAATTTAAATTATAATTGTTTAATTAAATTTTCATTACGGACCTATTATTTTTTAGATTAAATATTGACCTGTCGCTTGACACAATGAACTTTCTAACAAAGTAATATGAGAATTGTCAAATAATTCAATTAATTATTTTTTTTTAAAAAAATACTACAAGAATAAAATATTTACCTGTCATTTTAACATGATGTATTTTTTAACAAACACAACCCAAAGTAATTAAACAATTAAAGTCACTACATTCGATATAAAGAAATGTGGTGGATCATTGGAGTTCACAAATTTCGATATATACATAACGAATGATACTATAACTTTTCTTCTCGAAGTAAAGAAATTAATAGGTTTGAATGAATTAACAGGTAATTTATAGTGCATTTTGATCCTAAATTAATATTAAATCTTTATTAACTTGGTCTTTAAGTATCATGTACTGTATTACAACGTATTTTAAGATGGATCGAATACGTATAACTAGAATTTTTCTATAATTTACATATTAGTTAATACTTTATTACTATCCTCTAACACTTCTTGCTACCTATCAAATGTACAATTACAAAGACTGCTGATTACTTATTTTACTTGCTGTACTTTGTATTGCATTATTTTCCGTTGGAATCATGCTCTATTGTGACTTTAAAATATTGAACGATCTTTTCAAAGATCTTTAAAACACCAGCTCATACTTTTGTTTACGAATCTCTCTATAGTCAGTATCATGATGATCCAGATTATCTGGATATAAAACATAGTCGTATTTGGTTTTTTTGTATTTAAGACATCTTATGATTTCATTCGAGCTATCATTACGGAGACAGCACAGCAAAATGGTATGATGCAAATTATAGGTCTGCTTACTACTGAAATTTTTTACTTTATCTTATTGTTAATTTTCAAGCCTTATAAAATTAAACTGATGAATAATTTAAATAGAATAATATCATTTTGAAAATATTTATCGTTTTCATGATGATTCCATTTTTTTCTTTCACCAGCAAACCATTAGAAATTCATAAGTGCATTGCATTTTATTGAAATTGGAATGATAATTACTGTAATAATATTACAATTAGTTACATTAATTAGATATTTTTTCAATAGAAAAGGCAAATAAAAAGGAAAGCAGTGAGAAAAAAATGTAAAGTTTTTTTTTTTTATTAAACTTTCTTTAGCTTCTAATAAAAGTTGTAGAAAAGTATATTCGATAGATAGAAAGATCCAGAAGATTACAATACTTATTTCCAGAAAAATCAAACAAATTAAGATTATAATTGAGCTTTGCCTTGGATAATTACGCGCATAACTTGTAATTAGAACTGAAAAAATAATGGGTAGAATATAATTCTGAGAATATAAATTGTCTCAACGATAGAAGTAAACTCCATTACGTTTTATTACTCTTTCAGAAACGAGTAACTATTAGTTTTTTTTTTTTTACAGTAGTTCATAAATATATGGCTGATTTATTACTTAGGTCAGTCATTTGAGACAGCGTAAATTATTAGGTTTAATTTTTGCAGATATCGATATATAATAATATATATGGAGGAATCCGGAAAACCTATTTTTAGATTATATAGCGTCAGAAGCTTTTAACCATTATTAAGTAAAAAAGATCGAGCTTTAAATTTTACACCTGATAAATTTTTTGATTTCTACTTTTGACGCCCAAATATATATATATACGTATATATGTAATTTTAGGTACATATTTAGAGTTAGCTCTTCATCGTCGTATGGTTAATGCAGTGTCAGAGTGCCTGATTCGTAGTATCTAAAATAACGCTAGCTACATTGTTTTTGTACTAAGATGCAAAAACCGATGCTAATTTGATAATTTTGTTATTTTACTGGCTATTTTTGCTGCACAATGATTCTTATTTTAAATTAACACTAGCTAACTTTGTCACAAAAAAAAACATTTTCTAATTGGTACGTACAATCCAATTCATAGAATATCAATTAAACTTTATAGATCGACAAGGATAAATTGTAATTCCCTTTAGCTATCGGAAATTTAAAATCCTCGGTTATCCCGAAGTGATACATATCATTTATTAGAAAAAAAAAAGTTATATTCTTAATCTAGATAAAGGAGAAAACATTTCCTAAAGCGATTCCTTAAATAAAATTTTTGAAATAATCCAATTTTTGTTACAAAATCCCATGAACACAAAATCACAAGAAAAACAAATTATATCTTGTTTTCATTCAAGTAACTAGCCATAAACGATTCCTTTTCTGCCGAAACTCTATCAATATCTACTCATACTAAGTTCAAAAAAAAATTGCCTCTTGAAAAATCTTTTGTATCGAAACATCTATTGGATGTTTGATATTTTAAACATGTATTAGATTTTATTGATAAAAATATTAATAAAAAACCAGAGTAGCAGATATCATGCAGCGGTTGTTTCGGTATAAAAATATTGATAAAAAAATCAGAGTCAGATATCATGCAGCGGTTGTTTCTGGAATACGTATCAGACCAGAATTAAACGAGTTCATAGAAGACGCCAAATTTCTGAGGATTCTGAAATTGCCGACTTCTCATTTGATATAAAAAGAAATCTACGAATCATCAGTTTTGTCCTCCAGACCAAAGCGGTCAAATTCACTTCTCAAAGAGAAGAACAACTGTCAATATACTACAATTCCAATTGTTTGTTCCCATACATTCAACTATCAATTGACCACGTGGATGTCAAAGATTTCTAGGTCTTCAAATAACCTCTTTTCCTTAATAATACATCCACCTAATTTCGTATTAGGCTTTCTGAACCCACAGAACCAACCCACTTTAACATAAAAGAAATTAACAGGCTACTTCAAAAATGTATAATTCAAATCAAGATTTAACTCAGTTATTTTAACCTATGAGTCAAATTCTTCTACAACATTTTCATTTTATCTTTGATCACTTTCATACGTCGAGTTATATTACTTGTTAGAGATTCTATTCTATTCTTCTAACAGTATATATATTGTCTTTGTTATCCTGGTGATTTGTTAATTGTTGAGTCGGCGCACGAGCCTGGGTTACAGACCTCTATCACTTGGGTGGGCAGACAGACTAACGCGAACATATAAGTCCTCCGCTTCGCTCCGGGCCTAGAGGTGAATTAAACCAATAATTGATCATCAAGTGATATTCCTGGTCAATAAGTTTGTCTTAAGAACATCTATTGTATCGAAACGTCTATTGGATGTTTGATATTTTAAACATGTACATAATAGATATTATTGAACTCTAAAATTTTTTAGAAGCAGAACTCACTTCGCTTCGACTCTTCTCGAAGAGCTCATTTCAACTTTGACCTCTTTCGTACGTCGAGTTTTATTATTTGTTAGGGATTCTATTTCTTCTAACGGTATAGAGTAGAATCAGGAAGGTTACAGTGAAAGCAGTTAGGAGAGAGGAGGTGTTCAGAGAATATAAAATAAATGTTTCGTGTGTTGGTAAAAATATTGAGAAACAGTTAGATTTTAAAGGATTTAGTATTTTGATTTTCGGATCTTATTTACAAATTCAAAGTAAGGCCATTTGTATATATTCAGTAAGATGGCTTGGTAGAATATATTTAACGTATTTTAATATTGGAAATAAGTTTTGCAGTTTCATTGATGAATCTGTACGTACGTACGTACGTACCTAATTTATAGAACAATAATTTTTGATGTATATCGAAACACATTCTTTCAATGAACCATTTTTTTAAACCATACTCTGTAAATCTTAATTTATTTTTGGTTGAATGATGTAATTAATTGAGTTTACGTACGTATACTCGTTGGCAATTTTAAATATGTTTGACCGGTAAAATTGCCAACACTGCGTATACTGATATCAATAGCGAAAATCATATTAGCTTTTTTGCTTAAACAATAAAATTTGATCTCTAAGAATATTTCTAAAGGGAGCTAATCACATCACAAAAAAAAAATACATTTCATGTTTCTTGCAAACGTTAAAAATAAATACGACAAACAACTATACCTTAGTTTTCATATTATAACGTAAGTTAATTGATATAAAAGCTTTCAAAATTTCAATTACATTCAACTAATAATGGCGGTTCAAAAAAAAAAAATATCGAAAATGTTATTTATAGGTTTTTTACTATTAAAGAAATTAACGCACTTGAATCCAAGACCTTTCTTCCTTTAATAAAATTAATTGCTCCCTTTTCGGCTGGAAAAAGTCCAATCCTGATAGTTTTATGATTTTTCAAAAGGATTTTACTGCATGGAATCGAAAAACATCGATATGGAAAAATTTTTATTACCACCATTAAGCTGTGGCAAGGTACACTTCATATTTTCAAGTTATGGAAAAATGTTGAGGTTCATGAAATAAAATCGATATATAATAAAGTGTCAGAAATTGCAAAAAAGGTTTCCAAATTACAAACATCAACTAAACTTCAATTGTTCAATGAGATTAAATCCACCTCAAAATGTACAAAGTTGTGCATCTAATTATCCTTATGTGCCTAATTATTATTATAATTATTCTTATGTACCTAATTATTATTATAATTATTCTTATGTACCAAATTATTCTTATTTACCTTATTATTATTATTATTATGTACCCTATGAATCTAATTATTCTTATGTGCCTAATTATACACCTTACACAACTTACACACCTTACAACTATATATCCGGTAGTTACTATTACCCATATAAATAGTACTTATTGACCAGATATTGAGTTTAGAGTGATTCATAATTCTTTTTTTGATTATATATCTTTCATTATCAGGTAGAATGTAAACCTATATTCTACCTGATAATCATTAAATACCAAAATTTAGTATATTTCGTTAACATTAATTCATAATAAAATCAGGTAAAACAGTTGAATTTTTTGTTAAAAATTATAATTTATTAAATTAGCAGGGATACTTGATTAAATTTCATTTCATTGATTCAACCAAATTTTTTACACAAAATTCTCGAAATAAAAGTTAATTTACTGTCGTTTTGTGATAATGCAGGTCAGATCTCACGAATGATGGCATAGAGTGTCGGAAATAAAATTCACTCTACAACTCTATAAATGCACTTTTTCTTATGCGTGCATTTATAGGGATTTCATTGTTCTTCTATTTCTTGAATTGATTCGTTATTAAATGTTGATTTTATCTTTGAATCAAATTTTTATTATTTACAAAACTACATTAATAATAATTTCAAAACTTTATATCATTACTTTCAAAGCTTATGTAATTTAAATTTACGTTGGTTGGAAAATAGAAACTTGTACGATGTTCTCTTAGATTGACCTTTCAAGAAAATTAATGATCTAAATAGATCATTTTAAGTGAATTTCTGGTGACAACGAAGATTACTGACAACTGAAAAGTGTCGACCACAACCTTCAACTGGACATTTGAATGCTGTTTAAGAAATTTAAAAGAGATTAGAATGTACTATACAGTACTTACGTGAGATCTCAACTAACAATATTGTATTTTACGAATTTCATTTCATTTTTTTTTTATTTTACTTACGTTTCTCTTCAGTATGACTATAAGTATGAGTTTGTAAAGAACTTGGCGTGTGAAACTTTTTTGGTAAATGTTGCATTTATATTTCTTTGGAGTCGAATTCATTATTTGTGTGCTAGAACTGTATAAAATCTGAATTGATTTTGAAAATATTTTTTTCACTTAATGAATTTTCAAGTCAGTTGCATCAAGAACTTAAAAATTCACCATCTCCCAAATGATCCTTTAAAAAAAATATTTTTCAAATTATAAATGCGCAATTAAGGATCACCTATTTTTCGTATTGTACTATTTGTGCTGACTATAGATGAACTGTATATTGAACAGATAATATAAATAATCACGGGTTATTTTAAACCGATGAATATCCATAGATTTAAAGTAACCGTAGATTATTTATATTATCTGTTCAATATTCAGTTCACATCTCTAGTGCTAACTTATAGAGTATCTGATATTAGAAGAATTTCAAGAACCTCTAAAAATTTACAACGTTAAACTTCATTAATTGAAATATAAAGCTGTTGTAAATTTGTACTAACTGCAAGGGTTATTATTTAGCCAACTTGAATATGAAAAATTACTTCATACATTACATTCGTTGGTTCAATATAAATTATGACGCCATATATATGGTATAATTTAAAGCTTCAAAATTGAGCATAAATGTTCAAATTAGTGATGCGAACCGTAAAAAATAAAGAATATAAAGAGTTACTTTAAATCTATCGATATTCAACGGTGGATTATTTCTATTATCTTGTTCAATATTCAGTTCACTTCTGTATTCAAATAACGAAATTTAACCAACTAAATACAGTAGAGTATGAATTTCAAAATTAAAACTTGCACAAATGAAATTTAAAATAAATATGTTTATCTCGATTCTTGAAATCATTGTTTAAACAATTACTTAATTCTTACCACAATTGCGATTAAATTAATATTCGTCCTTTCCTTTAATAATTTTTGGTTAAATAATAGCAATTACCGAAAACATCATTCCCATTGTAAAATGCAATTACTAATCAAATGTAAATTCTTCAAATTTTTTTATTATTTGCATCTTTTTTTGGTTAGAAATAAAATAGACCGAGGACATCAATAATTTACGTTAAACCAGTACAGTATTGTAGATAATATTTGCATTATCTTTAAGATACCTACCATGCGACATCCCCTTAGTGACAAAATGTAAATATTTAATCCTTTTTATTCAGATAATAAAATTTATCTCTGAGAATTTTTCTAAACCAAGAACTTATTTTTATTGGAAAGTGTAAAAAGGTTCATCAATAATTTACGTTAATCCAGTATTATTATAGGGATCTTAAAGATAATATTATCTTCAAGGTCTCATTAAAGTATTTTAAAACTATCATCTGAACTTTGATTTTCAGATGAAATGCTAAAAAATGTAACTTTAATCTTATTATATTTACCTAATCAAAATCTTTTTTCCATGCGGATCAGTGAATTAAGTGAAAAATTAAAAATTCAATGTCACCCCATGATCCTTTGAAAAAAATTCCATCTTTAATAAATTATAAATTCGACAATTAAAGAATCACCTATTTTTCGTATTGTAATTTCCATCATTAGAATGTTTGCAACTATATATATTACAGAATTTCAAAAGCTTTAGGTGCGTTTTTATAATGTTGTCGTCTTGTGCAAAATTTAAAATATGCTTAATAAATTATTAAAACCAGATGAAGTTCATGAACTTGAATCCAAGACTTTTCTTTCTTTAAAATGTTTGATTACACCCCATATCAGCCGGAAAAAAACTCCGCCAAGAGCACAAAATGATTTGTGATTTTCCGAAAAGATTTTTCTGCTTATTGGTCTACCTTAAATAACGAAAACAACTTAAAAGCAATTTCACATTTCACTAGTAAATCATGGCACGGAAACCATTATAATTTCAAGTTATGGAAAAACATACATCTAATTAATGATAGTGACAGAAAAAATATTTATATTAAAATATCTAAAATTGCAAAAACGGTCCATGAAAAATTGTTCCAAATTACAAATATCGTCCTAAAAGAAAAAAAATTTCAAAGAATTCACCTGTAGTTCTCTAATATTCAACAACCTGAAACTAATGGTGCTTCATATTATAAACCTTACAATTTTATTCAACAACTTGATGTAAATTTAAATAATATTATGAATCAATTATTTGATGGGCATTGTAAGAAATTTTTGATGAATCAATTATTTAATAAGCATTGTAAAAAATTTTTGAAATTATAACATGGTATTTTTCTATTCATTATGTAATATATTATTCTAACGCATTAGTGTAAATAGTCAAAACGATAGGTATTATATAGTTAAGTATAGCGCAAAATACTATGTTTTTTCAAACACTTGTGGTACTTTATTACGCAAAATATATAGTTGTGGAAACTAAAATACTTATATCTCGCGATCTACTGGGTCGATTTTACTATTTTAACTCTATTTTGATCACAAAACACTTCTCTACAATTTTCTTAAAAGTTGAAAAAAGCATTTAGAATTGGTCTGCATGAATTAGAGATGTGACCAGGTCCGGTTATAAATTTTATATGTAAAAACCGCGGTAACTCAAAATTTTGAAGATACATACTGGTGGCAATCAATTAATCGACAATCACTTCACCGACATAACATTTCACTGACAATTATTTACCGACAAGTTCATTTTACCGACAGTTTATTTCACCGAAGCTCATTTCACCGACAAAGTAATTCTGGTCATTGTCATTAGGGTCAGGGTAGAATTAGGTAGAATTAGTGCTAAATTTAGTGTGCCTTTCACAAAAAAACTTGTCAGTGAAATGAGCTTCGGTGAAACAAACTGTCAGTAAAATGAACTTGTCGGTGAGTATTTGTCGGTGAAATGTTATGTCTGTGAAGTGATTGTCGGTGAAATAATACGAACCCGATACATACTTATTAATTTTCAACTATTGATTTTAATGTTAAGACAAATTTATTAATTATTAAATACTTTAACCTCTGCAGAGAATAATGATTATTGTTGGGTGTCCTGGATTAAGCTGTTAAAGATGCGAAATTATACTTCCTACTTGCATTATATGATATTATCTTTTATAATTTATAAATTTTATAATTATTTATATTATATTAAAAATTTACGATTTCTGTATTATTACAATTTTTGTAATCCATTAAGTATAGCTATTTTATTTGACCAAAGAAAGTTTAGTTGCAGATTTTTGAAATATTGACCATTTCATGTATTGCAACTTTATTAAAGTCAAGTCAAAATTTGCTATTATCCCTAGAGATGGGTTTCACGCTTGCACATGATTCCTCAATCATATTTCGAAATACTGTGCATTTTATCTCACCTAAATTTTATATAAGAAAAATTTGAGTATATTTAATTTAGACCAAAGAGCGTAATGTCGTGCGGAATTAAAGAATAGGAATGCAAGTGTTCAGAGAATTCCTAAAAGAAACATAAAAAGATAATGTAAAATTTGATCAAGTTTTCAATATTTTTTCTTAAGGAAAAATATAAATTAAAAAATTATATCAACCGATTTCATGCGCATTAATGCGCATTAATTTGCATAAAATGCACATTTTCCCATCACTAAGTATGTCTTATATGACTTTCTTTGTGGTTTATAGGTATCAAGGTGTTTTTAAGTCTGTTAGTTCTTTGAAACTACCGTATTACCTCTAAATAACGCGCAAGGGTGAAATTCAAATTTCGGCCTAAATTAAGCTTAATTCGGGCCAAACCTCTACCCTATAAGAAAAATGGACCGTAAAGGTACGGGTTGGCTGAGTAAAGGCACGGGTTTTGGTGGCATGGATTAAACCCGTATTTGGTACGTAGGAGGCTTGGATTGGCACGGATTTTTGGCCCGTGGTGGACCGTATGTAGAGATGGGTTTCATGCGTGCGCATGATTCCTCAATCATGCGCATGAATGCGCATTAATGCGCATGTTTCCGAATCATGCGCATTTTATCCCATCAAAATTTTATATAGAAAAATTAAATATAAAATAAATTCTGGGTCTGTTCGCTTTAACATTTTTGATTGGTCGTATTCGAAAAATGCGACCTAAATGTAGGAAACCTAACAGAAATACGTAAGATGATTATGACTATTATCATGGAGAGTAATTATACATTCGAGTAATTATTATATCATTTTTTGATGCCCTTATTAACGCCCTTAAACAGCACAAGATCGTGAACGTGAATTTTCCTAATTTACTTTTGTTGTTTAATTGCCTAATATTTACAAACTATTTTGGGCTAAAAAATTCCCGAATTTGAAGCCGTTTTGTATAATGGTCTCAAGTTCAAGAATAAGTGCAAGTGCAAGAACAAGTGCAAGAACACGACAAATGCTCCGCTATAGATAAAACATATGATTAATAAAAAAATAGTGAATACATTAGCGAATATCAAAAAAGTTACATTCAATCAAATATTTAATGATTGATTTCTAGAATTTTTGGTCGGAATTTTTGCCGCCCAGATTATCTGATAATCAACTAATTTTCTCAGTGACTCGTAATTTTTGTCGATCTACCAACCAATAAAATTACGGTTATGTTCAAAAGGTGATCAATGAGCTAAAATTCTCTTTGCAACACTTATTTTAAAAATGGCATTCAACAATAAAACTAAGCTGCATACTATTTGTTATTGGAGTAATGAGCTTTGTAAAAACTTTTTATAGTTAGCTTATATTGATTCAAACTAACCCACTATATATTGCAACTACTGGTATAGCGAACAAATTTTGTAATAGAATTTTTTTATAAAAACTCATGATAAAAATCAAAATAATTCTAATAAAAACTGGCTCAACCATATTGAAATAGAGTGTGAATTCTGTGGAAGAACTTTATAATAACATAATTTTAATGCAAACTAACTCAATCTTAACCATATACTGTAGTTAATAGAATAGTATGTTCAGTAGCAAAATTTTTTGTGACGATTCAATGCAAACCAACTCAGCAAATTTATAAATATTATATGCAAAGTTGATTTTTCGTTTTGCATTATGGATTTTAAAATTCGGGGATTTTTTCTTCTTTTTCTGCAAATAGAATGATGTTCACATTTAAGGTTATACGAGGTTAAATTTTCATTTTGCACGACAAGGAATCAAAAAATTGGGCCGGCTTCATATGTTTCCTGTCAGTCCTATCGTACAATTACGGGAAATTAAAATACCTATCGGATGAAAATAGCGGGAAAAAATAAGTTTCAAAAATCGAACAATTGGCACAATTGGAAACTAAAAAAAAAAAAAAAAATTGAAAAAAATTGAAAAAGTGGGACGGCGGGTAATGCAAAACGAAAAATCAAGTTTGCGTGTTCTAATGCGAATTTACAGATTCTAACTAAGATTCTAAAATTTTATACACAGCTCACGTGGCAGAGCCACGGGTCAGGTGTCAAATTATATAAGATAGCAACGATGAAGTTTACAATTAGCAAATTTGTAAAAATTTATATATATATATAGGCAAAATCTGATTAAGAATCAATATATAGATAGTATCATTATTTAGATATATTTTCAATAATAAAGATAAAAATTAAGAAAATTTTTTTATCATGCGGTATCATGCGCATTTTATATATCATGCGCATTAATGCGCATTTATGCGCATTTTATTATAAAATGCGCATTTTACCCATCTCTAACCGTATGCCCGTACAAAATGGACCGTTAATGGCTCGGGTTTTGCAACACTTTACTAGTCCAAATGGCACGGGATTTGGCCAGGTAATTAACGTGAATTTACGTGTGATAAAAAAAATATATATACATACAAGTTGATTACATAAATTTATATCAACAATCAATACAATATAAACAAAATAACAATTGCTCATGTATCAAAATTTTGCAAGGAATTTTTTTTGTTAAGACACCCAGAGCAGTTTCATTAGTGAAATTATGAGATATCGCAATTTTTTTAAAAAAAATCGTATATTGATCTTTCGCTCTTCGTGAAACGAGCCAACACGTACCACCTTCGACACGTATCATTCCATGAAATGAAGGTGCCATTACGTATGACGTGTCATAACGTGCCACCTCCCCCGTACCACTTTTTACCGTGATATCCCGTCAACAGCTCTATACGCACCACTCCGACCGTGCCATTCCGTGGATTCCAGACACAACCCGTACCACACCCCGGACCACTTTTTTTATAGGGCTAAATAACGCCCATGCCCGTTATTCGCGACAATACGGTATATGAGGCAGTATGAATTCTAAATTCAAGGTTTAAATTAAAAAACAATCTTAATATATACAGCATTTTATAATTTATTGCTTCATAAATATGATAATATTCTATTATCAAATTTGCTAATTTTTATTAAATAGATATTAGAAGTTTATTTGTCATTGTGTGTGTACACAGGTAATATAAAACCAATCGATTTCCCAAAAAAAATTTTTTGCAAGATTTTATATATATTCATGTCAACCCAATCCTAATCCTATCTTTACCCCTAATTATAAGAAGAGTTTAATTTTCGGTTGTGAAATATTATATTAGTAGGTTTATGACATATGCTTAGTAATCATAAATACTTTGAGTAAAAAAAAAAAAGAGAGGGTCAGAGAAGTCAATATATTATAAATATTGTAAATTCAGTTGACTATATTTTTTTAGATTATATTTAAAACAAAGTAATAAACAAGAGCCAATTATTAATGAAGAAATTTGTTCCGTTTTAAGTCACCGTGTCCATTTCTTCCTTTGATTTGTTCTGTTATTCCCAAAAACTTGCAATGTTATAATAAAATTTTTGTGTAAAATTAAAACTCAAAACTCACGTTAAATTGAAATACTATTATTAAAATTTTGGATCAATGGTAAATCAAATAATTCAATAATGCAGAACAAACTTTTGTAAAGCTTGTACATTACTAACGCAATGAAATTACATTAAATATGTTACTGTGTTAGATTATTTAAACTTATGCAAAATTAGCAAACTCATCGAATAAGACGAAATTTTCTACCACAAAACTCATGCGCTGAGCGTTGTATTTCGGAATTAAGTGGAAGTTTAAAAAATGAAATTTTGAGTTTAGAGACTTCCATTAACGAAACAAACAAATTTTTCAACGACAAAGATTATCGTTTCAAAATTATTGGTAAATGAAAAACATCGCTCATTTGAAAATGAATACGTCATCTACTGTCAAATTTACATTTTCTTTATTTTATTCTGAAACACCTTACTATAACTATAAAAAAAATCCAACAAAAAGGCCCACAAATTTCATTATGATCTGATTTCACTTTATCTTCTACTTTCGAAGAATTCACTTCAATTGCAGATACTTGTCACGGGATAAATGGTGCACGTGATTGATCAACGCGATTTTTATAATATTTACTGCGGAATAGCTCACAAGTTTAGTACAGAATAATTTACTTTTGTTCACTCAAACTAAAAAAAAAAGTCTGGTGTTAATATCATTTCACAAATATCGTTATTACTGTGCTGTTTCGGTATACTAACTGAATATAGTACACAATTTAGATTCCGTTTCGCCGATTAATGTAGTTTTAATAAATTACTACATATTGTCACGGTTAAAATTTTTAACCTGTGACTAATACACAATTTGGTAACACCGGAAGGTCCATCGATCCAGCCATATGGAATAACAAGGTTGTGGCGGAGGCTTAGAGAGTTTATTCCCAGAGTTGTTTATATGCGATGGGAGGAGTAAACCGGTTATTGTTGTCCATGGATTGTTGAATAAACAGGTAATTGTTGGTCCCTGATATCGGTAAGTCATAAGTTACGGTCATCCTGGCTTATATGAATGACGTAGAGAGGCTTTAATTATTTTGGAGCATTAATGCTCGCGGCCCGCAAGCAGCGTTGTGAGTACAAGAAATCGCGGAAGAAATTAGAAGCGCAGTATTTCTTAATAACTCTGAAAGTATTTAAAGCCTAAGTTTTCGCGCTACTACGATTTAATTCAGACTTGTCTCAGTATGATTTAGATTAGAATGACTTGATTAAATAGTTTTAATAACAATCAGATTTTAGTTTAATTTATCCTATCTTATTTTATGTTACATTGTATTAGTGTAGTCTTTATTAATATTATCATAATAAATTACCCCCCCCCCCCCGATGTTTAATTAATTACATCATATACGTCTTATTTAAATCAATCACATAGATTGATTAATTAAGTGATAACCCCGACCCCGATAAATTAATTCCCGTGACATCATATACGTATACGATCGATATAATTTAAACCGAGTGAACCATCGGAGCCAAATTGGACCGATATCCATTATTGCTCTCCCAACCGATGGTCACAATATAAGAATTATGCAGTCTTTTAGTACAGCTTTAATCTTTTCTCTTGATTTATTCGACAGCACACATAATATTATATGATAAAATTCAAAAGATTACTCAGAATCCAAACTGGAAAAGCAAATAAATGAATTTTTTGAAAACAACCAAATTAAAGAAATTCAATTTGATTGTTTTATGAAGCAACAATTGAAACGATTAGTATGGAGTTACCTACTAACAGTTATAAATTTTTTTCTAAAAAATATAATAAAACAATGATTTTAAAGATTTTATTACTAATGTAAGTTTTTTATATTAACGACCTTTTTTTTTGTATCATACTTATTTATGATATAAGAATTATTATAATAATTTTTCAGTTGAATCAGCATAAAAATTTAGAATTGCACGATAACATTTTAGAAATTTTAGGAGCCACCAGACAACGTAAGTAAATAAAATTATGAATAATGAATAATGAATATTATTAACAAAAAAGTAACGGTTTAAAATCCAATAGAACCAAAAGAAATCATGTTGGTTCTTGAATATGCTGATGATGGAACCCTTTGCCAATATTGGAACAAAAAGCTAACACGATTAACTGGAAAAAAAGAATATGTCTTGCAAAACAACTTGTCAGTGTTGTAAAATTATTGCATGAAAATAATATAATTCACATGAATCTGGTATTCGATATTCCTTTTTTTTATTTTTATGAAACAATATTTGTTATATAATCTCATTTTTAATTTGCTTTAGCATTCTGAAAACGTTCTTGTTCATAAAGGAGATATAAAATCAAATGAATTTAGAACATCTAGATATCAGATTTATTTTTCAAATATATATAAATTTATTCAATATATAGATCCTCAATATTTACAAAGTATTGAAACTTACAAACTTAATAGAAGTTCGGATGTATATAGTATTGGAATTCTACTTTGGCAAATTTCAAGTGGTGTTTTTCCATTTGAAGCTGAATCTCCCTATGGCTATGATTTGTTAAACGCTATCATTCATGGTAAACGTGAAAATGAAATACCTGGAACTCCAAATGAATATGTAAAAATATATGTATCTTTTATATCTATTGATTATATTCATCTATTCTGTCGGTTGTGTGGTTAATTTATATTAAATTATATTTAATGTCTAAAATCAAATATATTCATTTTTCAGAATGCTGGCAACACAATCCAATCTATTCAACGTGCTTTTGAAGATTTAAATACTCTTGATTTTAGCAATGATATGATGGAAAATAGTGATAGCCAAATACCTGATGATAAATTAGAGATGGGAAATTTGAGTGTGGCAAATTTATTGCAGAATTATACAGACTTATACAACGAAAAGACGAAAGAATTAGAGTTAATCTCATCGGTTATTGCAACTTTTCAAAAAACTGTAGATGATTCGATAATTTTATTAATATATTGAATTTATAGTGTTTCTAATTATTTATTTCTTTTTTTTTTTATTTTTAGAGTTGAAAATTTTATTATTGCCTACTTCAACTTCAATCGATATTACGTGTACTTATTTATTTGTCTTTGATTGATTAGACGAAAAGGCTTGCTTAAATCCTTAATATAAATATATTATCACCGTAATTTTATGTTTCTAGAATTTAAGCATCATTTTCATTTAATTTTACCAAAGGAAATATTTTAGTTTTAGAATCTATCAAATATGTAAATTCTTCTCTGAACTCGTATGAGATATTACACATAGATGAACGAATAAAGAGTTTTAATTACATATTTAATTATTCTAAATTGGCTACGTTTCTAAAGTATACTAGATAATGAACAACCATTTGACTAATTTTTTGCAGCATGATATTTTTAAGAGATTTAAAAGAATTATTTAACAAGATAATTTTGTTATGCAATTAGCGCTAGAACTTTTACTGATAAAGTTTTTTAAATTACATTTATCTGATTAAATATAGTCAAACCCTTTCAACAATTAACTAGTGATTTTTACATTAAGAGTACTGTATATATAGATAGTGATTTGCTTTTTTTATAACCAGGTTTGTTATAATCTTAAAAAACTATATAATATGAATATTTCACATGTACATTCTTGTGCTCTTTTGTCTGCATTATAATACTGTAATTTAAATATTTAACAACCCCTTTATTTTTATTGGCTACAGTATCATTTATTTATTCATTCATTTGAACTCTGTCCTCATAAATTCTGGGACAATTGATACGTAAAAATTTAATCAGATATCAGATATCATTTTTGATTTCGTATATAAAAGCATAATCTTGGTAATGATTTTATCAAGATACTTTATTTCGTTATAGTCTTGCAACCTTGACAAAGTATAGTTTAATATCTTTAATAAATTTATCCTATCATCATTTTTATTATCACTTATATCAACTTTTTTTAAAAGTATTAAAGCCTTAATAATAAACTCACTATAATTTATTGTTTTCGTTATTATGCGAACAAGATAGATTATTGGAATTATGACTGTAAACCGAGACAGATGCTTAACTAATTTGTATTCGTAGCTTGCGTGATAATTTATGGAAAAGATCTGGATTTTTTTCTGCTAGCTGATTTATTTTGAAATACAAAAAATTCAAAGCATAAATTAGAATTTAATAAACGTGCATTTCTAAAATGACAAAAAGCTCAACACATGAAATTTCAACCTACCAAAATCTAAAAATTTAGTTATTATCCAAGCTTTCTAAACGAATGTAATATAAAATAAGTATCATAAATACAAAAAAGCTTAATTAATTCGCCCGAATATTCAACGCTTAGCTTTCTAAATTTGACCAAAATTTATGAGAACAGTTATATGACATAAATTCTTAAAGCTAATTCTTAAATATATAATCTGAACATAGAAGATAGGACCAGAATCTGTACAAGTACCCGAATAATAATTATTAAATATTGAATGTGCTAAACAATTCCACGATGGGTTCCTGTTGAACGCTTGGAAATTCTATTCCTGATTACAAATTCTGATGACCATAGAAAACAATCAAATGCTGCAAGATATTGTTAGCATCGGTATTAAGGCAAAATTTAAGGCATAGATAATATTAAAATTTTTTGCAATGAATTTTTTTAAGAATTGAAAAGAAAGATTCATAATAAAACTAGAGGTGCAGCTAAATTGCGGGGAGCAAAATTGCACTAACTAAATATGTTTACGTTATGAAAATTACATGTCAAGAAGCATTTTACTTATTTGCGTGGATAATACAAAACCGATTTTGTAAATAAACTAAGTGCGTTGGATAAAAATTTAGGGGTACGGTCTTAATGTTAGTGGCTATAGGTTAGAATGATGTATACTATATGTAAATTTCATTCTTGTCATTTTAATTAGTGCACCAAGTTCGATTTAAACATTAGTTTTTGCTTATTTAACTTTTTTCATCTTTTGCGCTTGTTGGAATTCTTCGTCAGGCTGATCCGGAATAGTCCAAATTTTGCACTCTCCGATTGGCTATTTCCTCTCCAGGAGTTTATATTACCCGCATCCACTTATTTGCGCGGGCAATACAAGCTCCTGGAGAGGAAATAGCCAATCGGAGTGTGCAAATTTTGACTATTCCGGATCAGCCCGACGAAGAATTCGAACACGCGTAAAAGAAGAAAAAAGCGAAAATACGCAAAAACTAATGTTTCAATAGATCTTGGTACACTAATTAAAAATGACGGGAATGAAATTTTACTTATATTAAACATCACTCTAACCTTATAGCCTCTAACGTTTAAACACTAACCCTAAATTTTTATTTCACGCACTTCGTTTATTTACAAAATCGGATTTTCTTTTTTGGGTTGTGTTACCCGCGTAAATAAGTAAAATGTATATTACCCGCGCAGATGCGTCAAGAAAGAACATAATTCTATATTAGTTATTTACCATAAATAAATACAATGTCGATTGAGGAAAATTCTAATTTAGATAATTTAACCTTATAATTGATGAATAATTGATTGATTGTATGTGCGGCAATGACATTGATTATTAGCGAATTTTGGGACTTGATGTGAAATTAGTGTGACACGTGATGAAATTTTGTGATAATTATAAAGAACAGGGTGAAATCTGGGTTTCGAGGCGGTGAAATCCACTTTGTAGATTGTGTTAGGGTAGGTTAAAATCTGCATTTTATTATGTTTTTTATTATAATAAAGGCGGACTTCACCGCAATGCGATGATCATAGCAGATTTCACTATTTCACATTATACTTATTAAAATTACATTAAATTTCAGTAAGGCTACGCAAAGTTAGTTTTTCGTTTTGCATAACTTGCCAATCCAATATTTCAAAAAAAATTTTTCTTTAATTCTAATTGTGCTATTAAAATCCAAAAAAAAAAATTTCTGATTTCATGTGTGCAAACTGAAAAATTAACTTTGCGTGTGGCCTTATAAGTGTAACATGAGCTTATTAATTTATAGTAGATAAAAAAAAAAATCCGACTCGCCTATTGGAATTTAGGAACACCATGTTATGTAAAACGAAAAATTAACTTTGCATGTCCTAATAAAAATGCAGTATTTGATAATATATTTTCCTGCCAGTATATCGCTTCGATATAATCCTATACTGGCCAAAAATTTTTATTGAATTTTATTACCGAAAAATAATAATTATCAATGATTAAAAATTTCATCACGTGTCCTACTAATTTTCAAATCAGCTGAATTCGGTATAGGGCTATTAATCAGTCCGTCCGGTCCATCTTGGTCAAAAGACTGCCAGTCTTTTAAAAAGTCAGACTGGACTGCGGTCAGGACTGAATAAGACCGAATAGAGCTAGATCGGACGGACCAATGATCAAATATAATACTTTTTTGCTATAACGATGAAATTAAGTTTATTAGTATAAAGAATTTCACAATAAGCTTTTCAAATTCTTATAATATTTGTTTATATAATATAAGAGGAGCAATAGTTATTTATTAATTAATACGTTTGCTAATTTTAGTCATACATAAATTATGGATTAGAAAGAAATATAGTATATTAATATAGCAAAATAACATTTCATTAACTTTGTAAATATGAACATTATTGTTAAAATTAGTTAAAGAAATTTTGTCACTTTTAACTACTTAACATTCGATAATTTGATTGAATAATATAATCAAAATTGGGCTGCCAAATGTTCAATCTTGTACTGATTCAAGGCAAAAATTGTCTTAATATATGAAAATATTGAAGTAAATTAACAAAACGATTTGATGTTACTTGCATAGTAAAAAAAATATTTATTAATATAATATTGTTAGTGTTTACATTTCTGTCAAGCACTTAAAAATTTATGAACCTAATATATTTAATAAAAAAAAAATAAAAAATAAAGTATACTACTAGTATCGGGTTATTTCAAAGTTAAAATCAAAAAAAATTTAATTGGTAAAAATGTTATAGTATAAAATTTTTATACATATAAGCATCATAAAATTATATACAGTACGTATATAAAAAAAAACTACTAGCAGGAAAAAAAATTTTGTGAAAATAAAATTTAGAATGGTAAGTCTTCAGTTGTTTTGGAACACGAGTTTGAAGCAAGCTAATAGTTAATTTAGTCGAATGCAAATTATTGCTTTATCATAATAATCCTCGGTAAAATTAATCATTAACTTGTTTCAAACTCGTGTTCCAAATAATGCCTATAGGCGTTATTTTGCACAAATACACTAAATTAACTAATCACACCATTGCTGTCATTCATAAATTTCTCTATTTTATTATTAACGTTAACAACAGCCTGTTCTCATTATATATTATATGTTTTATCTTATTTAACAAACTAAGGGGTTTGTAATTGAATTTTAACCAAAAACATTTTATAGTTGTTTCAAAAATGTGTATTATAAAGATAATATTTAGTTGATTTGATATTGCTATTTTCGACCCTTTCAGTCCGTCCTAAAAAGGATCAGACCGGCCCAGTCCCTGGACGAACTGAAGGACTGTCAGTCCGGACCAGATCGATTAACAGCCCTAATTCAGTACAAAATTTCTAAATTAGACTTTCCGTATAAATGCGAAAATAATTAAGCTTAATCCTGGCCATTATTCAAGCAATATGTTATTTTGTATTTATATATTTTATCATCCGTTGTTACACTAGAAAAATTAAAATTTTTCTTTTCCGATAGCCCTATCGGTATCCCGTGATCAAATTATGTCGATCACTCTGAACTCTTAAACCGTAAACCCCGATCGTCGATTTGATCGATGACCGATTGACATACGAATATTCTTTTCTATTTCTTTATTTGTTAATATATACATATCTCTTTTATTTCCTATTTTGTCATACGTATACATATCATTTCTTATTACTTTATTGGGATATCATACTAAGAATTGGATCGAAGTCTATTATAGATACGATAATCGATCAGAAGATGGATCGACTGTCATCATCCGGCCTCCGTTTAAACCAACGCGCTTGAATAAGAAGTCTTCCGTACGTGTCTCATGGCAATACTTGATTATTTAGCCTATCTCAGATGCCCCGAGGCATTCAAATATTTTCAGGAATCTGCCGATATGTTTCAAAATTTCATCTTCATGGTCAGAACTTTTAAATAAGGCAAAGGCATGGTCGAACTAATGTGATTAATGAAGGGATTGGTGTTGAAAAGAATCGAATGATTCTAAAAATAAGTTGACCGCAGATAAAAGTTTTCTTGAATAGACTACTGTAATTAATTTATGTATCTAAAAACATGTATTTAAAGGCTCGAATTCCGTCTTCAATAAAGACTTCAGACTTCGATCTGATTCTTTGTTTAATAATAAACCTTGACCCTATATAAGTTAGTAGGCATTTCAAAGCCAAAGGCAACTTATATACACTTTTATTATTGAATTCTTATCTCTTCTGTTAACGTTACACTGCTGTATTGTTTAATTGTTTTATTAGTTATTTTATTTATTGTTAGATTATTTTTACACTGCTGCCGATACACATATCGACATACCGATATTTGATTGTTTTATTGATAATACATTTAAGAATATAGATAGATTTATCTGACTGCTGTATTGTTTGATTGTTTCTGCTGATTAACGATTAATATCGTTAGATAACCCTTTGTTTAATTATATATCGATTCATCCCTTTTTAACCCCTTATACTTGATACAACTCCTTTTATGCCAAAGTACCCTAACTTCTTCATAATTCTCTCTCCGTATTTCTCTGCTGATTAACTCGTAAATATCATTCACTATCCCGATAGCTTTAACCGGCTGGGTCTGATATCTCCCAACCGGATAGTAATATATGGTGCCGATTGTGTGAAATTTTACGCCGCACTTCAGATTTCGTCGATTTTGAACGTTTATGAATAATTTGAACAAAATTTTCGAAATATCCGAAACCATGACCTTCATCATTATTTCTTTGGGAAGACTCTACAGGCCATTAACTATCTTGTTAAACATTATCGTGACGAGTCGTGTATAGTTTGTTTTCCTCCCATAAAAGACCTTTCTCCACAGTTTCGAAACTTTTGGACTTGGTATAGTGCTTCTTTTACCGCCCTTCAGTACTCCCAATACGCTGTACGTCGATTTGAAAGACTTGTTGAACTTGGACTTGAGAATATTCCTGATAGGTTACTCCTTGGTTCATTTTTAGCTTTCGATATGGTGAAGCTGAAGATTTTCCTACCCTTGTAACTAGGTTCTTAACTACGTATCAAGAGACCCATAGATTTAATCAAGATATCCTTAATAATCCCAAAGAAGACACAGAAGAAATTGAATCTGCCGATATGGATCACGACAATTTCAATGAAGATCTTGATAATTTTTGGCTAACAATAATGACAATGAGAACATTGAAGTCCCTCAACCCCAAGTTCCTATCGCTATTGTTAATTCTATTGCTGACGGTCAACCTGACCCTATGGCCCTTCTTGCGCAACAAATCAGAAATCTCGTTATCCAGTTGCAAGCTGCCCGGTACCTCAAATTAATATACCCACCATTAATATTCCTGCACAGTATCGTGAGTTGAACTTGGTCCACTATCCTGAATTTTCAGCCGATGAACAGGATCTGGTTTTATGGTTGAAAGATGTAGAAAAAGCTTTCGAAGCCAACCAGGTGCAGGACGCTAGAAAATTCTGGTGATTGTACCTAAGCTTAAGGGTGCCGCCGCTACTTGGTGGGTCACTAATCAAGCTCAGCTGGCCCCTATTGATCGATGGAATGACCGTCTCAACCTTGATATAAGTTTTCGGCCCTCCTTCATAGCCCACTTCAGAACACCGGCCCTTGAGAGTAAATGGTTCGCTCAACTCACCCAGAGGAAACAAGGGATGAGTGAGGATGTCGATTCTTATCACGTGGCTGTTGAAGAATTGCTCCACTGTGTTGAAGCTGGTGGACATCGATATCCTGAAAGTGCAAAAGCCCAAATGTTTATTATTGGACTTCATCCTGAACTTTCTACTTCAGTAGCCCCATTTTTACCTAACTCTCTAACTCTGCATATGAACGTGCTAAAGCGTCCGAAAATTCCTTTAAACAAAACCCTTATTATTATAATCCTTATTTACCTGCTTCCACTTCCATGCCACAGCAACCAGTTCTTGTAACCTCCCCTTCGACAACTGCTCCTCCAGTCCCAGCTCCATCTAAAACTGAAGAAGCTATTGTTAAGCTTGGAGAAGCCTTTACAGCCATGGCAGCTCAGTTTAAAGAAAGCAAAGAACAGCTGCGCCGAAATTGGAATTCACCACCCTGATATCCCTGTTATCTATGTGGACAGACTGAACACTACGTACGAAATTGTCCTCAACCCGCCCCATCTAATAATTCTGGAACTATGGCTACTAGTAGCAATGTGATTCCTGTGAACCAGAACAATCAGCATCGACCCAACCCTCTGGCCCCTGTTAACAATGGTGGAAACGGTCATGATGGTGCTGCGCCAAATAATGCTCACACTTTTTTGAACTTTTATGCAGATGACCGGATGTTCATGGCAGGAGAAGAAAATGAATGGCCTAGTCAATTTACCCAGCTCAAGAGACAACGAACTGTGGAAGGTTCGGTTCTAGAAGGTCAAAGAGAAAAAACTGTGCGCCCAACCGAGACAGTGACGAACCCTCCATTCCAGACCAAGACCAATCGTGCTCCGATCATCTGAAAAAAGAAGATGCTCAATGATCCTCCGCAAATATTAGCCCTTGTACCCCTACTCCATTGTAGCCGATATCCGAGACAAAATGGCCAATATCACTTTTGGACAATTACTCTGGTCAGTTCCTGCGATGCGCACACAATTGGTTCACGGGCTTTGAAAGAAAGTTACCACTAAGAGGAAGTCCCAGACTTTTGTCAATCTACAACCAACCCCTACCTCTACAGACTTGTACTGTGATGCAGTTGTTTATAACAAAATTATTCCACTCATAGTAGATAGTGGTTCTTCCGGAAGTGTTGTCTCTTCTCATTTATTAAGTGAACTAGGTGTTAAAGTCGAAAGGCCTTCTACTGTCAATATGGTTAATGTTCATGGTCAGAGCAAACGTGCTATTGGAGAAATTTCTAATTTCCCATTTTTCATGGGAGGAGTAAGGATTCCGATTGATGTTGTCATCACGGACGCTTTGTCTTATCAAGCCATAGTTGGAAATGATTGGTTATTCAAGGTCCAGGCGAAAATAGATTATAATACTTCTGAAATGGCTCTACATTGGGAGAACGAAGAAATTATAGTTTCGGTTGAATTTCGCCGAATACAGCATAACCCCATACAAGAAAACCATAACCCAAAAACTGGAAATGAAAAGGAGGAAGAGGACGAAGATGAATTCGAAATATAAGAAGAAGAGGAAGTTGAGAATAAGTACGAAGAAGAAGAGTTAGAAGAACGGCTATACGGATTTTCAGAAGAAGAAGACATTTCTTATTTTTATGACCCTCCGGATTTCACTTTAAATTCTGATGAACAGTTTCTTTATGATGACCCTAATGATACTCCTATCGGCCCCTGAACTTCCACCTGATTATTATGATGACTTGGACGAAGAAGATGCTATTTCTCTATATAATATTGCACCTGAAGGACGAGGTATTCACGAAGCCTGGTGGGAAATGAACAGTGACGATAACTATCAGAATGACAACAATGAGTACGTTTCCGAGTATGAGGAAGAAAGTTTCGAGGAAGGCCAAAAGTTTTTCTTCAATGAACATTTCGAGTCAACTCCTGAACTAGCTATCGGACCAATTGAAGAAGAAGCCCGAGATGATGTGCATGAACTTATTTTTGAACATAGAGACCTTTTTGCTTGGACTCCGCAGGATTTAGGAATGACTAGTTTGGTCACACATAAAATTTTTACTGCTGAAGCCCCTCCGGTTAAACAAAAGGCATATCAGACCTCACTGATGGAAAAAGATTTTTTGGAAAATGAAATTGTCGATATGCTAGTGGGCAACATCATCCGACCTTCATCCAGCCCTTGGTCTTCCCTGTGGTACTGGTTAAACAAAAAGATAAAATTTGATTCTGCATCGACTAAAGGAAGCTTAATGTGGTAACCAAAAAGGATAATTATCCTTTGCCGATTATTAATGACCTTCTCGATACCCTCAAAAATTCTTTATGGTACACATCCCTGGACTTAGCTAGTGGATACTGGCAGATAGAGATGGATCCTAAGGACTGAGAAAAGACAGCCTTCATCTGTCACTTAGGGATCTTTGAGTTTAAAGTTATGCCTTTCGGCCTAACGAATGCCCCGGCCACGTTCCAACATTTAATAGATCAAATTTTTCAAGGTATCAACGGGAAATTTGTTGTTATATATCTTGATGATATTAATATCTTTTCATCAAGTCTTGATGAGCACCTTCAGCACTTGAAGGAAGTTTTTAGACGTCTTAATGAAGCTGGTTTAAAATTAAATCCCTGTAAGTGTCACTTTGCAAAAAAGAGAACTTAAGTTTCTCGGGTATATTATTAGTGACCAAGGGATTTCGACTGACCCTAAGAAAGTTGAGGTGGTCCAAAATTTTCCCGTCCCTACGACTCTCTAGCAACTCCGTGGATTTTTGGGTTTGGCTTCCTACTACCATAGATTTATCAAAAAATTCTCAAAACTTGCTGCTCCTCTTAATCTTCTTCTGAAGAAAGGAGAAAATTATATTTGGACCCCGTTACAACAAGAAGCCTTTCAATCATTGAAAGAAAAACTTACCTCCGCTCCTGTACTTGCTTATCCAAATTTCGATCAAGAATTTTTGTTGTTTACCGATGCTTCGGGAATTGCTCTCGGTACCAAAAGGATGCTCAAGGTAGAGAGAAAGTTATTTCGTATGCCAGTCGAACCTTAACATCAGCAGAAAAGAATTATTCGGTCACGGAACAAGAATGTTTAGCCGTTGTATGGGCAGTGACTTATTTTCGTCAGTACCTCCATGGCACCTGATTCACCTTGATTACTGACCATTCGGCCCTCAAATTTCTGATTAATCAAAAACTTCCTCGAGGACGTGTGGCACGTTGAATTTTATCCTTACAAGAATTTGACTTACCATTAAACACCGAGCTGGTAGACAACACACCAACGCCGATTCCTTATCTCGAATTTCTGAACCATCCAATATTCATTCCAACTTGTTTTTCTGACTGTTTGTTACCAACCCCTTTTTTATTATTGACTATTAGTATTTCTTCTTTTATTTTTCATTTTTCTACATTTCTCACTATTTTTATATTTTATTGTCTCACTGAAACAACATTACAATGGATCCCGAAGTCTACAAACCATTTTTTGATTACCTTACTAACCCAACTACTGTAGAACCCCAAAAACAAAAGCGTTTAATTAACCAAACAAAACATTATATCATTACTAACAATCTACTGCTTAAAAGATCGTGACAACCCCCATACTGACTTCTTTGAGTACTGTTACCTCATGAAGTCCCTGCTATTCTTTTTAGTATGCACTTGGACCCTTTGTCCGGACATTTTAATTTTTATTCTACTCTCCAGTGAATTTCTCAAAGATTCTTTTGGCTGCAGATGGGAGAAGATATTAAAGAGTATGTAAAGTCCTGTGACGCTTGCCAACAAAGAGGAAAACCCCGAACACGTGAACCCCTTTGCCCAATCAAGATTGGTCAACCCTTCGACCGTATAGGGATTAATATTATTGGACCCTTAGTTCCAACCAAATCTGGAAAGAAATACATTGTTGTTGCCACTGAATATCTCACCAAATGGCCGGAAGCACGTGCCCTATCAGAAGCTACCGCCTCAGCTGTCGCCACTTTTCTTATTGAAGATGTTATTTGCTGGCATGGCAGCCCCAAGGAACTCTTGTTAGACCAAGGAAAACATTTTGCCAACAAATTGGTCGATCACATTTGTGACCAACTTCAATTCCAGCATAGGTATTCAACTGCATATCACTCCCAGACTAATGGCTTGGTCGAGCGATTCAATCGGACTCTTTGTGAAGTCTTGTCCAAGTGTACTATCCAATTTCATCTTGATTGGGATCAATTTATCGCCCCCGCTCTATTTGCCTATCAGACTACCCGCCATGCCATGACAGGTTACGAGCCTTTTTATTTGCTCTATTGAAGAGACACTTTTCTTCCCAGAGAAGTCACTAACTTAAGACTACCACCTCTTTCGAATGAAAGAGACTTGCAGACCAACATTCTTAGAAGAGTCGCTGTATTATTAGGAGATATACAGTAAATTCAAAGAAAAGCGCAGGAAAGAACTGAAAAGGCTCAATTATGCCAAAAGAAGCGCCACAATTGAAAATATGCTATTGGAAGTTATACCATAGGAGATCAAGTCCTTCGTTATAAATCGTTTCTGGAAGGGACCCATAAGGATAATTTGAAATAAAAATGTGATGTACCTTTTTATATCCATGATGCTCTTGGTAATGGTGTTTATAAACTCAGGACCATGGATGATAAGGTGCTAAAACAGAAGTACCATGGTAATCGTTTGAAGTTATATCATCCACAAACGAACCAGACTGAAAGTAGTCCGGACCTTTACATCTTGCAGAAGCTCGATAATTAAGCAGGGGAGTTTGTTACACTAGAAAAATTAAAATTTTTCTTTTCCAATAGCCCTATTGGTATCCCGTGATCAAATTATGTCAATCACTCTAAACTCTTAAACCGTAAACCCTGATCGTCGATTTGATCGATGACTGATTGACATACGAATATTCTTTTCTATTTCTTTATTTGTTAATATATACATATCTCTTTTATTTCCTATTTTGTTATACATATACATATCATTTCTTATTACTTTATTGGGATATCATACTAAGAATTGGATCGAAGTCTATTATAGATACGATAATCGATCGGAAGATAGATTGACTGTAATCATCCGGCCTCCGTTTACACCAATGCGCTTGAATAAGAAGTCTTCTGTACGTGTCTCATGGCGACACTTGATTATTTAGCCTATCTCAGATGCCCCGAGGCATTCAAATATTTTCAGGAATCTGCCGATATGTTTCAAAATTTTATCTTCGCGGTCGGAACTTTTAAATAAGGCAAAGGCGTGGTTGAAACTAATGTGATTAATGAAGGGATTGGTGTTGAAAAGAATCGAATGATTCTAAAAATAAGTTTACCGTGGATAAAAGTTTTCTTGAGTAGCTACTGTAATTAATTTATGTATCTAAAAACATGTATTTAAAGGCTCAAATTCTGCCTTCAATAAAAACTTCAGACTTCGATCTGATCCTTTGTTTAATAATAAACCTTGACCCTATATAAGTTAATAGGCATTTCAAAGCCGAAGGCAACTTATATACACTTTTATTATCGAATTCTCATCTCTGCTGTTAACATTACGCTGCTGTATTGTTTAATTGTTTTATTAGTTATTTTATTTTTTGTTAGATTACTTTTGCACTGCTGCCGATACACATATCGACATACTGATATTTGATTGTTTCATTGATAATACATTTAAGAATATAGATAGATTTATCTGACTGCTATATTGTTTGATTGTTTCTGCTGATTAACAATTGATACCGTTAGATAACTCTTTGTTTAATTATATACCAATTCATCCCTTTTTAACCCCTTACACTTGATTCAACTCCTTTTATGCCAAAGTACCCTAACTCCTTCATAATTCTCTCTCCGTATTTCTCTGCTGATTGACTCGTAAATATCGTTCACTATCCCAATAGCTTTAACCGGCGGGTCTGATATCTCCCAACTGGATAGTAACACCGTTCTTGTTTAGCACGACTGAGTCATGCAGCTACCAATTATATATACCGTTATATTTAGCTATGCCTCTGTGGATCTTGATGATTTCCTCATCATTTCCTCATAATTACTGGATCCGGAAGTTGATAGAAGGCAAGTCTGATTTTGTATATTTCCCATGACGCTGATCTTTGTTGCACTGCCCGGTACCTCATAATTACTGGATCCGGAAATTGATAAAAGTCATATGTCTGAACTTTAATAACATTGATTTGCTGCGCTGCCTGGAGTTGCATATGTCTAGTAACCCTGCCTAGCCATTTTTATCATACAAATGATCGAAATGTCTCAAAAATTAACTTTAAAACACTAACGTATAATTTTTCAATTAATTTATTTATATACGATTTTATTAAATTAATAATAGTTATTAATTTGTTTCATCTATATAATTTACCGGTACGTATATATGATGTACAAACAAGCTATACGTATTTTATACACATATTAGTTTACAATTGTGCTAATTATTCAAACATAAATGGCTAGTAGTTTCTTTTACGTTTTGTGTAAATTACAGTGTGGTTTTTAAACGTGTGAATTTCTCTTCAAATAAATGCTAATTACAGTTTCAGTAAATGCTAATCTCAAACAGTAATGATACTTTTCGATTTAATTCGTGTGCATATGTTAATTTGTTATGAATAATAATGGTAATTAATTCATTCAAGCATAATTACAATATATGCCGCTGTGCTTACATACTTACGTACGTGAACATACTTAATCTTATGCACTTATCAAATTTTAATTAATCCATGATTATATGCAGTTCAAACAAACACAAATAGCTAGTAACATATTCTTTAAGCTTCTTGGCTTCTTATAAATTCTTTCGAAATGGTCTTTGACGATCTGTGATTATCAATTTATCTACCCGGCAAACAATACGAATCAAAAAAAAATAAATTTTGTAATTGCTTAAAAAATTTTATATAAATTTATGTTGAAGTAATTCAAAAAATGTCGGAAGCTTGAATAAATACTGCGCTAACGTGTAGTTTGCTATAATTAAAAATATAAGTTGCGAAGTATATGCATATTTGCAAATTGCAAGTATGCAAATTGCAAATACGCATATTGCAATATAAAATTAGGTTTGAAAATCTTGCCCAAATCCGCATAAATGGTTAGCGCATTTTCTAAAGTAAGGAAAGATCATATATGAGCTATACAAGAATCGAGTTAGATTTCATGAAAATCAATTCTAAATTTATAATGATCTACAATTACACAGTAAAGTAATCTTCTAAGGGTTTTAATTACAGTCTGCCGACGATTTCAATTTTTTTTAGTTTAATATTTACACCGGATCTTGCAAAGTAAAAAGTTGCGTTATTTATTTTGTCCAATCAGAGATACAGTAATATATTAAATTAGGTTCCCACTAAACGATGCAGATTTAGTTATGTGTTACGTGCTGTGTTATATAACAACTGCATCTTTCCCTGTAACACATTAAATTAACTTAGAATTATCAAAAAATTATAATGAAAAAGTGCGCAAATTGCAATCAATTTATATTTCTGGTTTGGTGTCAAAGATGCGATTCTCAGAAATTAATACAGGAGTGGACAAGTGGAAATAAGGATATCGATGATTGCATTAAAGAATTTCAACTTAAAACTATCAACTATGAAGACGTAATCGAATGGATCCCCTTTAGTAGATTAGATAACGTTCAAAATTATTGTGATAAATTTTTGGCAACCTGGTTGGATGGAATACGATTTTTAGAATATGTAGATAAATCTAAAAATGGAATTAAAGTTGAATGGAAACAGTCACGTATACCATCATGCACAGTGGAGCTTAAAATGCTTAGCTCACAAAACATATTAGATATGTTAAAAGAAGTAAGCCAAAATATTTAATTTATTAATGTACTGTTCTATTATATATTGTATTATTTAGTTCATTTTTTATATTTAATAAGTTTAAAGAATGTGTACAATTAAAGAATAGCAAACATAAAGTATATGGATTAACTCATAACACTTCAACAAATGAGTATTTGCTAGTATTTGATGAATTTGGGACTGAAAGATATAGAGTTTTTGGGAAATGCGCAAACTGCAACCGATTTAACACATCGCCAGCTTGGTGTCAAACATGCGATCCACAGAAATTAATGCAGGGGTGGACAAGTGGAATTAAGGATGTCGATGATTGCATTAAAGGATTTCAACTAAAAACAACCAACTATGAAGACGTAATCGAATGGATCCCTTTTAATAGATTAGATAACGTTCAAAATCATTGTGATGGATTTTTGGCAATCTGGTTAGATGGAATACGATATGCAGAATCTAAAAATGAAGATAAATATGAATGTATACAGTCACGTACACCATCATGCGCAGTGGAAATTAAAATTTTTAGCTCGCAAAATTTATTAGATATTTTAAATGAAGTAAGACAAAAGATTTAATTTTTTTTACTACTGTATTATTAATACATAATATGCAGTCTTGTTTTAATTTACATTTATTATATATATTTAATAAGTTTACGGATTGTGTACAATTAAAAGATGGGAATTTTAATGTATATGGACTAACTTAGAATACCACAACAAATGCATATATGTTAGTATTTGATGAACTTGGTTCCAAAGGAAACTATAGAAACGGAAAATGCATAGATTGCAACCGATATAAAACGTCGCCAGCTTGGTGTAAAACATGTGACCCTCAGAAAACAACACAAGTATGGACAAGTGGAAATAAGGAAGTTGATGATTGTATCAAAGAATTTCAACTTAAAGCTGCCAGCTATGAAGGCATAATCGAATGGATTCCTTTTAATCGATTAGATAATATTCAAAATATTGGTGATAGATTTTTAGCAATCTGGTTAGATGGCATACGGACAATCAAATATGAAGAGAAAGAATATATACAATCACGCACACCATACATGATTACACTTAAAAAGCTGATTAGTTCACAAAATTTATTAAATGCTTTGAACGAAGTAAGATTATACCTTTTCATTATATACGATTTGTTTAGTCAATAATGTGTATACTTAAATTCTATTATATATTTAATATATTTTGTAAGTTTAAAAACCATATGCAATTAAAGAATGAAGATATCTATGGAATGACCCAAAACATAACCACAAGTGAATATATGGTAGTATTTGATGAATTTGGGTCTGAAAAAGATGAATATTACGGAAAATGCGCAAACTGCAACCGATTTAACACATCTGAAGCTTGGTGCAAAACATGTGACCTTCAGAAAACCATACAAGGATGGACAAGTGGAAATAAGGCGGTCGACGATTGCATTAAAGAATTTCAATTTAAAGCTGAATCTTATGAAAATGTAATCGAATGGATTCCTTTTAATCGATTAGATAATATTCAAAATATTGGTGATAGATTTTTAGCAACCTGGTTAGATGGCATACGGACAATCAAATATGAAGAGAATAAATATATACAATCACGCACGCCATGCATGATTACACTTAAAAAACTGATTAGTTCACAAAATTTATTAAATGCTTTGAAGGAGGTAAGATTGTACTTTGTCATCATATACGATTTGTTTAATCAATAGTGTGTATACTTAGCCTCTATTATATATTTAATATATTTTGTAAGTTTAAAAATTATATGCAATTAAAGATTGAAGATATCTATGGAATAACTCAAAACATAGCCACAGGTGAATATATGGTGATATTTGATGAATTTAGTTCAAGAAGAAATGCTTCTTATAGAAGATGTGCAAACTGCAACAGATACAACACATCTAAAGCTTGGTGTCAACCTTGTGACCTTCAGAAAACCATACAAGGATGGACAAGTGGAAATAAAGATTTCGATGATTGCATTAAAGAATTTCAACTTAAAGCCAAATCTTATAAAAATGTAATCGAATGGATTCCTTTTAACAGATTAGATAATTTTCAAAAGGATGATGACGAGTTTTCGGCAAAGTGGTTAGATGGCGTACGGACAATCAAGCATAAGAAGGAAGAATATATACAGTTACGCACACCATGTATAGTTAAACTTAAAAAACTGACTAGTTCCCAAAATTTATTGGATGTTTTGAAGGAGGTAAGATTATACTTTGTCATCATATACAATTTGTTTAGTCAATAGTGTGTTTACTTAGCTTCTATTATATATTTAATATATTTTGTAAGTTTAAAAATTATATGCAATTAAAGATTGAAGATACCTATGGAATAACTCATAACACAACCACACGTGAATATATGGGGTGTTACACATTAAAACAGCCCTTTTTTACATATAATTTATTTTGAGATAATTGATTTGTTGTGATTTTCGGACTGATCCGGGATTAATTGAATTTCACGATTTTGATTGGTTAAATGTAACAGGTGACTATCGGGTAATCTCGTGATGTGTTGGCCTTACGCGGCCTCATGTAATTTTTCTTTTACAATTATCTTGATTTTTTATTATGCAAATCGACTTTCATTTATAATTGAAAAATATCGATCATGTCAAAATTTATATAAATCTAATGAAAACTCAATTTTAAAAATTGCAAAAAAGGGCTGTTTTAATGTGTAACACCCCATATGGTGGTATTTGATGAATTTGGATCTAAAAGAAAAACATCGAATGGAAAATGCTCAAACTGCAACAGATACAACACATCTAAAGCTTGGTTTCTAACATGTGACCCTAAGAAAACTATACAAGGATGGACAAGTGGAGATAAGGATTTCGATGATTGCATTAAAGAATTTCAATTTAAAGCCGAATCTCATGAAAATGTAATCGAATGAATTCCTTTTAACAGATTAGATAATATTCAAAAGAATGATGACAAGTTTTTGGCGAAGTGTTAGATGGCGTACGGACCATCAAATATGAGAAGGAAGAATATATACAGTCACGCACACCATGTATAGTTAAACTTAAACAACTGACTAGTTCACAAAATTTATCGGATGTTTTGAGGGAGGTAAGATTATACTATTTCTTTTTATGCGGTTTATTTAAGTTCTATTATTTATTTAATACATTTTATAAGTTTAAAAATCTGATGCAATTGGAGAATAAAAATATATATGGACTAACTCAAAACGTAACCACAAATGAATATATGTTGATATTTGATGAATTTAGTTCTAAAAGATATGAACGTAATGGAAAATGCGTAAATTGCAACAGATATAACACGTCACAAGCCTGGTGTCAAACATGTGACCCTCAGAAAACAACACGAGGATGGACGAGTGGAAATAAAGATGTCGATGATTGTATTAAAGAATTTCAACTTAAGACTACATCTTGTAATATTGTTATTGAGTGGATTCCTTATGATAGATTAGATAACGTTCAAAAAATTGGCGACAAATTTTTAGCAACCTGGTTAGATGGAATACGATATGTAGACTATAATCATGAACGTATACAGTCATGTACGCCATCATGCACGGTAAATCTTAAGACGTTTGGTTCACAAAACTTATCAGAAATGTTAGATGAAGTAAGATAAAATATTTAATTTATTATTGCATGTTCTACAGTATGTTGCATTATTTAATTCATACTATATTTTAAAAGTTTAAAGAGTGTGTACAATTAAAGAATAGTGAACATAAAGTATTAGGACTAACACATGACACTGAAACAAATGAGTATATTTTAGTATTTGATGAATTTGGTTCTAAAAGAATGGAATACAAAGGAAAATGCGCATACTGCAACCGATTTAACACATCTGATGCTTGGTGTCAAACATGTGACCCCCAGAAAACGACACGAGGATGGACAAGTGGAAATACGGATGTTGATGATTGTATTAAAAATTTTCAACTTAAGGCTACATCTTATAATGATGTAATTGAGTGGATCCCTTATGATAGATTAGAAAACGTTCAAAAAATTGGCGATAAATTTTTAGCAACCTGGTTAGATGGAATACGTCATGAAAAGTATAATTATTTAAATGGCTATATACAGTCACGTACGGCATCATGCCCGGTAGAGCTTAAAACACTTAGTTCACAAAACTTATTAGATATGCTAAGTGAGTAAGATTAAATATTTAATTTATTATTCTAGTGTTTTACTGCATATTGCTTTATTTTAATTCATATTTAATAAGTTTGAAGATTGTGTACAATTAAAGAATAGTGAACATAAAGTATTTGGACTAACCCATGACACTGCAACAAATGAATATATATTGGTATTTGATGATTTGGGTCTAAAAGAACAGATTGGAATGGAGAATGCGCAAACTGCAACCGATTTAACACGTCTTATACTTGGTGTCAAACATGTGACCCCCAGAAAACGACACGAGGATGGACAAGTGGAAATACGGATGTTGATGATTGTATTAAAGAATTTCAACTTAAGGCTGCATCATATAATGATGTGATAGAGTGGATTCCTTATGATAGATTAGATAACGTTCAAAAGATTGGTGAAGGGGGATTTGGAACCGTATTTTCAGCAACATGGTTAGATGGTAAAAGAATAATTTCGGATGATTATACACAATCCCGTACATCATCATGCGTCGTTGCTCTTAAGACATTACCAGGTTCACAAAAGAATTTTTTAAGAGAAGTAAGTTAAGATGATTTGTTTATGGCCAAATATAAATAAATTATTAACATTGTAAATTTTATTTAAATTTTATTTAAATTTTATTTAATTAAATTTTATTTAAATGTTATTTAATAAGTTTAAAAGTTATACAGAATTCAGATTAGCAGGATGTAATCTTGAAGTGTATGGACTGACACAAAATCCAACCAATAATGAATACTTGGTGGTACTTCAATACGCAAATAAAGGAAGTCTGCACAAGTTCTTATCATCAATGTTAGAGAACTTAATTGGAAATGTAAATTAAATCAACTTGATATATCAAAAAATTTAGAAAAAATTCACAAAGCAAAATATTTTCATGGAGATTTTCATAGTGGTAACATATTGCAAAATCAATATATTAATGGAGATCTAATATCTTACATTACAGATCTAGGGTTATCTAGAAAAAAAGATGAAACTGATTTAGAAGATACAGTAGTATTTACGGTGTTTTACCTTATGTTGCGCCGGAAGTATTAACAGCACGATCATATACAATAACCGCAGATATTTATAGTTTTGGCATTATTATGACTGAAATGTCTACAGGAAGACCACCTCATTGCAATATTGAGTATGATGGAATGTTGGCTATTCAAATATGTAATGGATTGCGTCCTGAATTTGCTAAAGGCACTCCTGAGTGTTTTATTCAATTAGCAAATCAATGCATGGATGCTAATCCTTCTAATAGACCAACTGCATCTGATATTTGTAAAAAATTGTATAACTGGTATAAAATAGTATCTTATAATACTGTAAAAGATAAAGATGAATTAGCTATATTAAAGGCATTCAAATTGGCAGATGAAATTATTCCAACATTATCAACGGAATTGCAGATTTATTCTAAAGATAAACTTACAAGTAAACTGCTTAACTTTAAAAATCTTTCTGAACCAATTAATTGTGGTAAATAATTTTACTTATTAAAATTTGCATTTTTTTTTCAATTAAATTTTTACCATTTATTTTTTTAGATTCAACTAGCTGCAATTTTTCAATTTCAGATAGATTGTGACGATATTTCACGTAAGCATATATTAATAATTTTCGTCTATTGATTTATAATATTATGAAAATTTATTATTTATTTAAATATTTTAACTCTACAGGTAGCAATAATAATTACTAAGGTGTCTATAATTATGCTGTTAAAGATGCCAAAGTATGCTTGCTAATTGCATTAAATTATGCTTTTTTAATTCATAAATTTTATGTATATTAAATTTTTGCAAGAACTTTTAAAATATGGCTATTTTTTTTTTAATATAAACCCCTACTATGGGGACGCCGGATGGCGTACTTTATTATATTACATATTACATATTATTTATCTACTACTTATTAAAGTNCTTTATTATATTACATATTACATATTATTTATCTACTACTTATTAAAGTTGTGTATACCACCCTCTGTTCTCTTATATATATTACAATGCTTTAATATTTTGAACTCCTTCTCAATTCTATTCCTAACGATTATGGGAATCGCAGGCTCTGGTATTAGTTTTCCGCCCATCTAGCCTGGTTATAACAAAACCAAATCTCGTATAATGCGTTAACATGTGACCATCTCACTATTTCCTTCTTACACGCATCTCTAACGTTTGATGCCGTGATGGTTTCCTCGTAGGTTCTCGGAGGGGTCTCCTCTGGGATTATGTATGAGTATACCGTTTCCCATATGATTTTACTATTTTTGCAGTTTACACCAAAATGTTCATTGGTTTGGATTTCTTCAGAGCACATCGGACAGGTACCATCGTAATTTGGTATTATATATTTTAGCCTGTATCCTAGTGGCAACGATTTATGGCAATACTGCCAAAAAATATCTTTCCGCTTGTTGTTAACCCATTTTATCTTTGACCATCTCCTTAAGTCACTATTTACCCCATTATCGTTTTCTTGCTTCTGTATAGCCGTCGACAAAGATTTATTCTTTAAAAAAGCAACTCCCTTCTGCACTGTGTATTCGTTTCCCGGTACGTTGGCAACTTTATGTCTTCTGGTTCACAGGGCCACATATCCACATCTTGATTTATGGAACCCCCGATTCTTTTCCACGCTATAATAAAAGGTTTCCAGTACTCTGGCCAAGCTCTGTTTTTTACCAGAACCTCATTTAGTGCCTTTATTGCTGTGATGTTCTTTTTGTTTTGTAGCTCCACCCTAATTAGCTCTCTTTCTGTCTTTGCCCAGCAGTTGTTACTTGTAAGTAATTTTATAAAAATAGTAATTAATCTCGCATCCACTAGGTCCTTTATTATCGGTGCATTTAGACCACTGTATTTATAATCTTGCTGTAGAATCGAGTATCTTGGGAGAATCTTACAGGAGTTTTTAATTCAGCCCCTTACAAGATTGTCTATTTCTGTAAGTTGTTTCCTACTCGGAGGTGCAAGGTATGCAACATACCAAATTTTTGATAAAACCAAAGTTTTAATTATTAAAATTCTGCCCTTGATGGACAGGTTACGCTGCGATAGTTTTTCTAGCATAGCCTTAACTTTTAATATCATCTCTGGCCAAGTGTTTTTACTTATTCTTCCTTGCGAGTCCAACTCGTATCCTAGTGCTTTTACTGGTTCTTTATCTGATAACATTTTGAATTTTTTTGCCTCAAGATGTTCTATATGTCGAGCATTATATGTTAATGGCACTAATACTGATTTGGTTTTATTAATTTTAGTATTGGATGCCTCTTCATACTCTTGAATCAATTTGGTAACAACATCCCATTCTGCATATGAAGCTATGCTTATTGTGAGGTCATCTGCGTAGGCTGTTAATTTAAACCTTTGTTGATTTGACTGCTGATTTAAATCTATTCCCCTTAAGTTTTCTCAGTGATCTAAGGAAAGGTTCGAAAGCTATTATATACAGAAGAGGTGAGAGTGGATCACCCTGCCTTATTCCACGACTTACTTTGAATGGTTCTGATATTACTCCCGAGTCTGCTATAAATGCAGTTTGTTCTGAAAATAATGTACTAATTGTTCGTATAAATTTTGGATCGAACTTCATCTTTGTTAATACCTCTTGTAAATATGTATGGTTAACATGGCCAAAGGCTTTTTGTTGATCTAGAAACAACATCCAACCTTGCCGTGTTTGATCGCTTTGATTCCTCATAACAGACATAATGTCCATTACAGACTCCAAGATCAACCTCCCTTTAATAAAACCTTGCTGGTAAGTACCGATTATTTTCTGACAGATGTTGTTAAGACGGTTAGCTAGAATCTTCATAAATATTTTAACATCGCAGTTCGTTAAAGAAATAGGCCTCCAGTTTCGAACATCTTCTAATTCTTCCTATTTTTTTGGGATCAATGTTATCACGTTTTTATACCACGAGCTGGGCATTTTACCTTTTTCAATTACGTCATTAAAGATTTTTTCAAAAACTGAACTACTTTCTTCTATTAACTCTTTATAGAATTCATATGTGATACCGTCTGTCCCTGGGGCCTTGTTATTAGAAAGGCATCGTATTACTTCAATTATCTCTTCCTTTGTAATATATTTAATTAGATTTTGATTGTCCGATATTTCTACTTGTGGAGAACCTTCTGTTATTCTGTTCACGGCCTCTGCCTTAATTGGCTCTGATTGGTACATATGACTGTAATATTCTTTGATGTAATGCAGTACTTCGATTGAGCTTGACGTCCCTGCAATATTGTAATTTTGATCTTGTCTATAGCTGCTGTGTTATGCCTACTCTTAAACCTGGAGTAGAAGTACTTTGTCGATCTCTCACCTCGTTCAATCCACCTTGCGTTAGAACGCACCTGCCATTTATCAGCTAGATTCTAAAGTTCATTTTGAAGGCTTTTCTTTAGGTTTTCAATTACTATTTGTAGATCAGATAGGTTCTGGTCTCTAGCGATCTTCTTTTCTAGTATATTAATTTTCCTGCTCAACCTTTGAATATTACTTTCTGGAGCTTTAAGAGGCCCCCTAGCTCTAATTAATGATTGTATTTTACACTTGCAGTAATCCCAACTCTCCAGGTCTGTGACTGTTCGTATTTCAACCACAATTTCTTTTCTTAATATCTCGTTTTCAAGGCACTTACTATTTACCTTCCAGTATGACGCTTGTAAGCTATTCTTACTAAAGTTCATTTCAGTTGATACCATGAGGTGGTCCGAGTTGCCAAACTTTGTAAGTGTTCTTTGACAGTACTGTGCATTTTGCTCGTCTACAAAAATGTAGTCAAGCCTTGTGGCCATATTATGTCCTCCTCTTGTCTTTTGAAAATATGTAAGAAACGGCGTTTGAGAAGCTGCAACTACTGTGTCTACCATACTACAGGTAAGTTCTTTCAGTTTTTCTCTCGACAGATCGTTATGTGGTGGCATGTGACTTATCCTGTTTATGTTTGGATCTAGATTCACATTAAAATCTTCTGCTACTATATTAACTGCATTAGTGTTTCTTTGTATTGACCAGGTCCCAAAAAATCGAATCCTTTCGTCTAGTGCCAGAGGGCATACACATTAATGACCTGAAATAATCGCTTTCTATAATAGAATTCTGTACAAAGAACCCTTCCCTGATGAGATTCTTTAATATTTTCAAATTTAATATCTCTATTTCCAGCCAAAATGGCTACTTTCGATGTCATATAGATTCGTATCCCCACTGTTGTTTCAAAAAATTTCTTGTATTATCATTAGTTAAATTTGTTTCCTATATCATAATTAGTTCTATCTTATATGTCTTAATTAAAGTAATTGTTTGTTGACGCTTGTATCTATCATTAAGGCCCTTTACATTAAGTGTTGCAATTCTGAAAGTGTTATACTTACTCATATTATTGTATATATTTGATTATTTTTACCTTCAGATCTGTTTCTATTTATACTTATTTATTACGACCATCCCTAGATGGTCTATTATTTACATACGGTCTAGATTTACTATCATTTGAATGTATGTTTTTCTTTGTTCTAAGTTTTTTGTGCTTGACTGTTGTAAAGCCATCATCTTCTTGTACCTCAACATTACTCTCCTGTAGTTGTGTCTGCACAGATTCATGAGCCAAGTTCAAAGGGTTCGTACCTGTGTCCTCAGTACTTATCTGTGCCTGTTGATTTGTTTCCTTTAAATCCACTTGTTCAACCGGCATGTCTTGATGTATGCCCGTATTTGCTTCAACTTGCTGCAACATATTATCTTGTATTTCCTGTTGGTTTTCCTTATTTCTGTCTTCTTCTAGCATAGTTTCGAGAGATTCACCTTCTTGTGACAGCATTTCTATATCATCACCGACCAAAGTATCTTGCACCAGGCCGTCCGATTCCTTGCTGCCTTCATTATTCTGTTCCTTATCAGTGTTGTTTCCATTTCGGTTAGTTTCATCTAAATTTTCTCGCTTATGCCTTTTGTTTTCCTTATATTTCTTGTACTGCTTTCTAAGCTCTATTGCTTCTTTATATTGTGGACAATCCCTTTTCAAGTGCCCTGCTTGATCACAATAGAAACATAATTTAGGAGCCGCTCTCCATTCTGTCGTAACTTTTTGGCCCCATACGCTTGTATGCCTTGGGATTTTTTGTTCTAACTCCGGATCTTCTGTTGTTTCGTATAAAATTATCCATTGATCCGTGCAAACTGGAGTATCTTCATACACTAACGGTTTGATTGACTTAATATGTCCAAAGTCTCCGAAAGCTTCCTTTAACTTGTTGGATATAAAGTCTTTATCCCCAATTGGAACGTTTCTCACCTTTATTGCTAAATGCGTCCTCCTCAAATTTGTAGGTATATAACCTAATAACGATCTTCTAAAAAGCGAGATACCTTCCTTTGCATAATGTTGCTGTTTATCTTCACTGCTAAATACCAGTTCTAAATGTGTTCTTTTCCCTCTAGTATAATGAGGTTTTGCTCCAACTAAATCATTGCCGATTTTGCTATATAGAGTAGAGATAATGTCATTCATTTGTATGTCATTTAGACTACGAATGTCAAAGATGAGTGCGTTATTATTCTTGGTTGTAATTTCCACTCTTGGTGTGTAATTTGAAAAAGTAGCTTGGCCCCGCCTTAACTGTGTAAAGAAGCTGGACCATTTCTTGGAGGTACGTGCTGGTTCAACCGACTGTACGTCTTCCGTCGATTCCTCCAATTCTAAACTGCTATTCACATTTTGTGGCTTAGGATCTACGTCCAATTCCATCACGTCATTGTCACCTGATACCGTTCCGCTTGATTGTGCAATTGTTCCAGCAATTTCAATGATCGTTGCCCCAGAATTTTCTGAAATCGTTTTTTCAGCGTTTGGACTTCCATCCATCTGAGGAGAGGTAATACTAGGTTCACCATTCATCTCGTTCCTTGATGGAGAGTTCTCCTTGTTCTCTTCTCTTGTGTTGACGTCTGTCTTATCTGACATTCGTGCTGTTGTTGAATATTTATTTAAATTTTTATTTGTATTGTTCGTATCCATCTTTAGCTTCTTAAACGATCTTGGTCCGTACGGTTTTCCAAACTCTCTAAACCGCGGACCTCTGCTTCTTTCTTTGACCCTATGCACTTCCTTTTCCTAATTTTTAGGGCAAAAGCCCCTACGGTTTTGTTTGTGTTCAGAAACTTTATTTCTTGCAGTGTTTTTGTATTTGTGTTAATTACCCGGCTGCCGGAAGCAGATCAAGTTTTTAATATGGCTATTTTCTTTGAGCAAAAAAGTTTAGCAAACGGTATTTGAAATATTTACCTAATATTAAATTGCGATTTTATTAAGGCTAAGTCAAATCTGTTAGTATTTCTTGTCAACAGGATATATGGTATTCTTTGTGGTTTATAACATGAAGTTTTAGAGCATGTTTGTTCTATGAAACTTTATGATGCAGTATGTAATTTAGATTTAAGTTTTAAATTAAAAAACAATCTTAATATATATTTTTTAATTTTGGTAATATTCTATTCTCAAATAATGCTAAATTTTCTATACGAGCAAATATATTTCATTCTAGCAAATATAAATTAGCCAAATTACGCTGATAAAGACGTCCTAAATATTGTAAATAAATGAAAAGTCATATTCTAATTATTTAATTACAACTTTTCAGTAAATATATATTTTAAAAGATAAAATATGAAATCTAAGCGATTTTTATTTGTACATAGAGTGTATGTACACATGCAATATAAACCAATTGATATCTTAAAAAAAAATTCTTTCAAGACTTTAAAATAAACTAGCAGTATAGTTTTCAGTGCCCATTTGATTGGGATCGGTATGGAAAATATAAACGGTTTAGACAGTTTTTTTAGGTTTTTAAGCCATTACAAAAAACTTTTAAACCATTGACGCTGAGATTAGAATTCGGTTAAAACTAAATTGCTGCTTCCTTGGTAATTTAGTGTCGTAGCATTTTTATAACTCTCGAATTTATTAAATACTATTTGTAAAATTGCAAGATGCATAAATACATAATTGTTTAAACTATTGTATGCTTTTTCTACCGTGATCATAAATTGGTTAATGTCGTTTTATCTTCACCCGAACAACGCACCTAGTTTCGCCACCAAAATCAGTTACTTAATCGCTTTTTAATTTTTAATCTGCTCAAAGAACAATGATCATGATATCACGAGTAATAAATGAATTTTTTTTTTTAAAGAAATAATTGAAGTTTTCTTGTTTTAAGAAATATTCGAAGTTTTTTTTTATTAATAAAAAGAAATACATTTTTTTAAATCAAAGAAATAATCAAAGTTTATATATATATATTATTAACTCTCTCTAAAATTATTTCTCGATTTCTTGTTGATAGTTGATTTAATTGATTCGACAGCACAAAGAAATTCCATTTGATTATTTTATCGAAGAAACAATTGAACGATTAGCACGGAGTTTGCTACTAATTTTTATAAAATTTTTTCGGAAAAATATAAAATAACTATGATTTTGAATAAAATTCTTTTTTCATAAGTGTACTTTTAAAGGTTTTATTACTAAATTAAGTTTTTTTTTTATATTAGCGACTTTTTTTTGTAACATACTTAATTATGATATAGTAAGCATTAAATTTTCAGTTGAAGCAGCATAAAGAATTAGAGTTGCACGATAACATATTAAAAACCTTAGGAGCCACCAGACAATATGTAAATAAAAATTATGAATAATGATTCTGGATATATAATTATTACTAACAAAAAGAGTCTTTTAGAACCAAAAGAAATTCTTGAATATGCAGATTATGGAACCCTTTGTCAATTTTTGGAACAAAAAGCTAACACGATTAACTGGAAAAAAGAATATGCCTTGCAAAACAACTTGTAAGTGTTGTAAAATTTTTGTATGAAAATAATATAATTCACATGAATCTGGTACTCGATATTTTTTTATTTATCTTTATGAAACAATTTTTGTTAAATTTTTAATTTGCCTTAGCATTCTGAAAACGTTCTTATTCATAAAGCGAACAATATATATTTACAAAGTATCGAAACTTACAAACTTAATAGAAGTTCAGATATATATAGTATTGGAATTCTTCTTTTGCAAATTTCAAGTGGTGTTGTTCCATTTGAATCCGAATCTCCCTATGGTTATGATTTGTTTAATGCTGTCATTCATGGTAAACGCGAAAATGAAATACCCGGAACTCCAAATGAATATGTAAAAATATATGAGGATAATGATATTTCTTTTTTATCTCTTTTTTATCTCTTTTTTATCTATTGGTTAAATTCATCTATTCTATCGGCTGTGTGGGTCCATTAGTTCTATTTATATCTATTTATTTATATCAGATATTAAATTATATTTAATGTATAAAATCAATTGTATTCATTTTTCGGAATGATCCAAAACAACAACTGTCTATTCAACGTGTTTTTGAGGATTTGAATACACTTGATTCCAGCAATGATATGATGGAGTATAATGATAGTCAAATACCTAATGATATATTAGATATGGGAAATTTGAGTGTGGCAAATTTATTGCAGCATTATACAGACTTATACAACCAAAAGACGAAAGAATTAGAGTTAATCTCTTCTGTTATTGCAACTTTACAAAAAATTGTAGGTGATACGATAATTTTATTAATATATTAAATTTATAGTGTTTTCTAACTATTTTTTTTATCATTAGGGTTGAAAATTTATAATTGTCTATTTCAACTTCAATTGAAATCGTAGAGTTTTGACTAAGTCAAATGCTAACCTTCTGGCCCAATTTTGTTGTATGAAAGATCCAAAGTAGTTAATGTTGCGTTCTTGTAAAGTCCTTTGATAATACTGTAATACCTTTCCCTTTCGGAACCAAACCTATTCTTTGAAAGACCTAAACAATTTATGCCAGTGTGTCTTTTATAAGAGTCTCTAATAATGTTACCATTTCTTTAAATCCAGGACAATGATCAGAATCAAAGTTTTAAATAAATTAAAGTAAAATTCTTGAAATAATCTCTCTCTCTCTCTCTCTCTCTCTCTCTCTCTCTCTCTCTCTCTCTCTCTCTCTCTCACCAATACCTCTATTGCCACAGGTTTAAAATCATAATGACAATACATAAAATATTAAAGACTTTCAAATATTATTTGATTGCTAATAATTTCATAAAGATATAGGTTCTTAACAATTCTTTAGTTCATAGAAATATTGCAATAAATGAATTTAACGACAATTTCAATTTAACTTCTTATTTCATGTTTTTAATAAAGAAGCAAATTGCTAATCCCATCATACAAATAACTGTTAATAGATGTGATATAATTTGTATATTCGAATAATGGTCTTGGGTGACTTTGAGGGTCAATTTTAAAAGGAATTAATAAAGGTTGTATTTCAAAGTTAATTCTAAAAGTAGTGTTCATATAGTCTTATTTCTTGTAAAAAGTAATCTGGATTTTTCAACAATATTGTAGAATACTTTTACACATTGACAGTCGACGAGTGCCGAAAATGAGTGTTTATAATCCTACGCAGAGTAATTAAATATTATATAGTAGCATTCATTCGGTAATGTTAATATTGAAAAATAGTCAAAAAAATTTTAATAATTGATGTTGGGAAAAAATTCTGGAAAAGATTGAAATTGCTTATTATATTATGCAATAAAAAACGGATTCCTTAAAGCAGGGTAGATTCATTATAATCACCTAATACACATAAGCTGCATTTTTGATATCAATATAAAAAGCGTATCAAAAAAATATCTTCCAACTTGCCAAAAATGAAAATTTGGTTAATCCGTTTTAAGAATCTCAAGAATGGTCAATTAGAATAGTATTTAACCTTTTTTTTTTTTTGCCGAAATACAATAGATCATTTCCATGTAAGTTTAAAAGTTGGACGTTATTACTGGTTCGTTTTTATTCGTGATTCGATATTCGTATTATACACAATATGTATTGTATGTAAAAATTTTATTGTATGTATTTAAAAAAAATTTTAGATTTTCAATCCATAATTAGAAGCATGCTTATGTGGAATTGAATGTGTTTACTGAATATGTGCTAACTTTATAATTAAACAAACGTCAATAGATGAAACTGATAAATCTCCTGATAAAACCTCTGCGAAGGGTGAAGTTTCCCGACGAAAGAACGAAATATCAATAATAAATAAAAAAGGTTATATGCTCATCGAAACCAGATTTCATTATTCGTTAAAAAAATTTTAAAAGATAAAATGATTGAATGTGACGAATGGTCAAGAACCAGGCGAAACCTAATGAAATATGCGAAGCTATTTCACACAAGAAGTCTTGATCTGTGGTCTTTGAACAATTCAAATATATATTAGAACCACGCAAATGCTATAATAACTATATACTTAGTTCCCTTTGAATCTATAAATTTATATCAAATATATACTATTTGTATATAATTTAATATATTGTAAACCGGTTTAATGGATAATTGTCAGATTAAATACCTTTTAGTTTTATTTAATCACTGGCATTAAGATTATTAATCAGAGTATTTAAATGTAAGCTTCAAGTTTGCAGTATTAACTTTCATATATCTTATTTTCATTAAATTATATTCGCATAAATTTAGCGGGTATCATACAGTAAGTATCATTTATTATTTTATAGGCCGATAAAATATAATTAAAATTCATTGAAATTTGCTTTTATAAATTCTAGTTAACTTATTGAGATTAAAAATTATTAAAATCATGGTAGCGAGCAGCATTGATCTTTACCTAAAGATCATTTATTAATTAACGTATTCAATAATTTAAAATTTAAAGTCATAAAATATAGTTTAGAAATAAATGTAGTATACACAGCATATATGATATATTAATTTCATTTATCTATGGAATCCATTCTGTTATTGCTCATGTACAGTTAATGGCTTTCATCAAGCAATTTTTTTAACAACCAATTGACAAATAGTGGTGAAAACAATAAATAATAAACATAAAATTTTAATGTTTCTTTTTCTTAATGTAAATAAATTAGTAATGCGAGGTTAATTTTTTGTTTGTATTATCCTACCGATATGTATCATTTCTAATTTTTTCTTTTTTCGATACACTTATCAGACGTTACTTGAAGACTTTAACCGCCCTGATATCCAGCGAATTTAATAGCTGAAACTAATAAAAGAAAATTGACGGTTTCAGGTTTCGTGTAATATAAATATTAAAAATTAATACCAAATGATCTTGTTTTTTAATAAAATAATCAGCTTTGGAGAAACTTTCAAAAGGAAATATTAATTTACGCTTAAATAGATAAATAAGAAATGATACTAGATATAAATAGAGACATGCTTTTGTGCTATTCAGATGCCAAATTAAATTCTTACATCCAATAATATTTATGCACGTTTTGTTAATAATAATTTACGATTTTATTGATATAGCAATAATGAACTCGCTGATGACATATTCTACGATTTATTTAATCACAAAAATTTCTTAACAAAATATATTTCGCTCAAATTTAATAGGTCTGGCTAAAATAAACAGATTAAAATCTATTAAACGGACAAGTATATTATACAAAGCGCACTTTTTAAATATACAATATTTAAGTGCAATGTATCTTAGCCTTAAAGAATTTTTAAGTGTCTTAATTTATGGGATGAAATGTTTCGAAAATGCAATGGAAAAAATTAAACTTTAATTGGTGGAACAATATTAATCGATTAAACTCAAGATAAATAAAACATGAGACACGTAGTTAAATAGCGCAAATACCGGTGAGCTTACCAATTCGTTAAAAAAAAATTCTACATCAAATATTTTATTGTTGGCACTAAATTATCAAAACTTTATAATTATTAGATTAAATAGTATTATACTTTTTTTGATTAAATAGTATTATACTTTTTTGATTAAATAGTACTATACTTTTTTTCTTTATAACCTTTTTAATCGACATTAACTTATCACACTTTTGATATTTTTATTTTAAAAAAATTTTCTAGTAAATAGATATTGGAGAACCTAAAAGTGCAGTAATTCTTTTCAGTAATACATCATATTTTTATCTTGAACATTGTATAATCATATGTGTAATTGGTAAAATACGTAAATAAACAATAGATGAAGTTGAGCTATGTTCCTTACCATTTTTTGTATTTGCAAAATTTCGAAGCCGCTTAATGTTTCACTTAAAATCCATAAAAGCTGCTCAATCATTAACTAACATCATAGTAAAAATGATACATGAGCAAATCTAATCTCATCTAATCTCAAATAATGTCCTTATTAGTGCAATTGATTTTAATTAGAATAGTCATAATTACGTTATTATACCTGTGCACTACTTCGATCATTAAAAATTGTATCTACGAAGATACTAGATAATTCCTAAATCTCTAATAACAATATCCGATATATATTCAGAGAAGGCTCTCAATATCTTTTTTGATCACAAGTTTAAAATTCAAATCAGTTTTTCAAGACTTGAAACACTTCAAATTCATCAATTAAAAGATTCTGATTATCAGATCTAAGCCGTTTTTCAAAATATGCACCAATATGAACATAATACCATTGTTTAATATCACCCAATATGCCAAAATTATTACCGAAAACTGGACAATAATAGCTACAACATCCAATTACTTTATTCGCATGAATAATTCTACTAAGGATGGAATTCGGTAAATTTTGGGGTTTCAATGAAAAAATAAAACCATCGGTTGTTTTAGACCATTTAAGTTTATAATTAGACATCCAGACTAATGGATTATATCCACCAAGTATTTCATTTGTGCCATTAACCTTTATGATAGCCACAGTACCAGGCATATTATCGCATACTTCGTGAAAATTTATTCAATATATAGATCCTGCAATATTTACAAAGTATTGAAACTTGCAAACTTAATAGAAGCTCGGATATATATAGTATTGGAATTCTTCATTGGCAAATTTGCAAGTGGTGTTTCCATTTAAATCCGAATCTCCTTATGGTTATGACTTGTTAAATGCTATCGTTCATGGTAAACTTGAAACTGAAATACCTGGATCTCCAAATGAATATGTAAAAATATATGAAGTATTTATATTTCTTTTATATTTCTTTTTAATATCTATTGGTCATATTCATTAAATCTATTTGTTGTGTGTGTCCAATCAGTTATATTTATATCAATTAATTTATATTAAATTATATTTAATTTCTAAAATATATTTATTTTTCAGAATGCTGGCAACACTATTCAACTTGTTTTTGAAGATTTGAAAACTCTTGATTCTAGCAATGATATGATGGAAAATAATCATAGCCTAAATACCTGATGATAGATTAGAAATGGGAAATTTGAGTTGTGGCAAATTTATTGCAGCATTATACGGACTTATACAACGAAAAGACGAAAGAATTAGAGTTAATCTCTTCTGTTATTGCAACTTTTCAAAAAACTGTAGTGATTCGATAATTTTATTAATATATTAAATTTATAGTGTTTTCTAACTATTTCTTTTTTTTTTATTTTTTATCGTTAGTGTTGAAAATTTATTATTGTCTACTTCAACTTCAATCGATATTACTTATTTATTTTTCTTTGATTGATTAGACGAAAGTGCTTGATTAAATTCTTGATATAGATATACTATTACTGTAATTTTATGTTTCTAGAATTTTCATTTAATTTTATCAAAGGAAACATTTAGTTTTAGAATCTAACAAATATGTAAATTCCTTTCTGAACTCGTAAGAGATATTAGATGAATGAATAAAGTGATTTAATTATATAATTTAATTATTCTAAATTGGCTACGTTTCTAAAGCATACTAGATAATGAACAATCACTTGACTAGTTTTTTACAGAATGATATTTTTAAAAGAATTATTTTAACAAGATTATCTTTGTTGTGTAATTAGCGCTGGAACTTTTATTGATAAAGTTTTTTATAATTACGTTATTGATTAAACTCTTTCAACAATGACTGGTGATTTTTACATTAAAAGTTCATTATAGTGTATATAGATGATGATTTTATTGTTTTATAACCATGTTTGTTATAATCTATATAATTTGAATATTTCACATGAACTTTCCTATGCTCTTTTGTCTAAATTATAGTTCTGTGATTTAAATATTTCCTAATCCCTTTATTTTTATTGGTTACAGGATCATTTATTTATTCATTTGAGTTCTGTCCTCATAAATTCTGGAACAATTGTACGTAAAAATTTAATCAGATATCATTTTTGATTTTGCATGTAAAAGCATAATCTTGGTAATGATTTTATAAGATACTTTATTTCGTCAACCTTGACAAAGTATAGTTATAATATCTTTAATAAATTTTATCATATCATCATTTTTATTAAGTATTAAAGCCATAATAATAAATTCACGATAATTTATTGTTTTCGTTATTATGCGAACAAGATAGATTTAACGCTTATAAATTCATGAATTATTGGAGTTATGACTGTATGTTTATCTAATTTGTATTCATAATTTACTTAGCTTGTGTGATAATTTTAGAAAAGATCTGGTTTTTTTTTCTGCTAGCTGACTTCTCTTGAAATACAAAAAATTCAAAGCATAAATTAGACTTTAATAAACGTGCATTTTAAAATGACTAAAAGCTCATCAAAAGAATTTAACCTGCCAAAATCCAAAAATTTAGTTATTATCCAAAGCTTTCTAAACGAATGTAATAATAAAATAAGCATCATCTAATTCAAAAAAGCTTAATTAATTCGCCCGAATATTCAACGCATAGCTTTTTAAATTTGATCAAAATTTATGAGAACAGTTATAAGACATAAGTTATTTAAAATTCTTAAAACTAATTCTTAAATATATTAATTATTTAATCTGAACATAGAAGATAGGACCAGAATCTGTACAAAGTACCCGAATAATAATTATTAAGTTTTGAATGTGCTAAACAATCCCACGATGGGTTCCTGTTAACATCTGGAAATTCTGTTCCCGATTACAAATTCTGATGACCATAGAAAACAATCAAATGCTGCAAGATATTGTTAGTATCGGTATAAAGGCAAAATTTAAGGCATAAATAATACCAAAATTTTTTGCAATAGATTTTTTAAAATTGAAAAAAGGTTTCATAATAAAATTACAGCCTGTCGACGATTTCAATTTTTTTTTAGCTTTATATTACACCGGATCTTGCAAAGTAAAAAGTTGCGTGATTTATTTTGTCCAATCAGAGATACAGTAATATTTTAAATTAGGTTTCCACGATGCAGTTTTAGTTTTGTGTTACGTGCTGTGTTATATAACAACTGCATCTTTCCCTGTAACACCTTAGAATTATCAAAAAATTCTAATGGAAAAGTGCGCAAATTGCAATCAATATAGCACATATACAGCATATAGAGCTTTGTATCAAAGTTGCGATACTCAGAAATTAATACAGGGGTGGACAAGTGGAAATAAGGATATCGATGATTGCATTAAAGAATTTCAATTTAGAACAACCGACTATGAAGACGTAATCGAATGGATTCCTTTTAATAGATTTGATACTATTCAAAATAATTCTGATGGATTATTGGTAACCTGGTTAGATGGAATACGATTTGTAAATTATAACAAAAGTGATGATAGATATACACAATCACGTACACTATCATACATAGTGGAGCTTAAAATTCTTAGCTCACAAAACTTATTAGATATGTTAAAAGAGGTAAGACAAATATTTAATTTATTATTGTACTGTTCTATTATATATTGCTTTATTTAATTCATTTTTTATATTTAATAAGTTTAAAGAATATGTACAATTACAGAATAGTAAGCATAAAATATATGGATTAACTCATGACACTTCAACAAATGAGTATATGTTGGTATTTGATGGATTTGGGTCTAAAAGACAATATTGGAATGGAAAATGCGCAAACTGCAACCGATTTAACACATCTAAAGCTTGGTGTCAAGCATGTGATCCTCAGAAACTAATACTTGGGTGGACAAGTGGAATTAAGGATGTCGATGATTGCATTAAAGGATTTCAACTAAAAACAACCAACTATGAAGACGTAATCGAATGGATCCCTTTTAATAGATTAAATAGCGTTCAAAATCATTTTGATAAATTTTTGGCAACCTGGTTAGATGGAATACGATATGTAGACATATATGAAAATGAAGATAAATATGAATGTATACAGTCACGTACTCCATCATGCGTAGTGGAAATTAAAATTTTTAGCACGCAAAATTTAATAGATATTTTAAAAGAAGTAAGATTAAAGATTTATTTTTTTACTATTATTAAATGCACAATATGCAGGCCTGTTTTAATTTACATTTATTATATATGTTTAATAAGTTTACGGATTATGTACAATTAAAAGATGGGAATTTTAAAGTATATGGACTAACTCAGAATACCACAACAAATGCATATATGTTAGTATTTGATGAACTTGGTTCCAAAAGAAAGTATAGAAACGGAAAATGCATAGGTTGCAACCGATATAAAACGTCCCAGCTTGGTGTAAAACATGTGACCCTCAGAAAACAACACAAGGATGGACAAGTGGAAATAAGGAAGTTGATGATTGCATCAAAGAATTTCAACTTAAAGCTACCAGCTATGAAGGCGTAATCGAATGGATTCCTTTTAATAGTTTAGATAATATTCAGCATATTGGTGATAGATTGTTAGCAACTTGGTTAGATGGCATACGGACAATCAAATATAAAAAGAAAGAATATATACAATCACGCATGCCGTACATGATTACACTTAAAAAACTAATTAGTTCACAAAATTTATTAAATGCTTTGAATGAAGTAAGATTATATTTTTTCATCATATACAATTTGTTTACTCAATAGTATGCATACTTAGCTTCTATTATATATATAATATATTTTGTAAGTTTAAAAATTATATGCAATTAAAGATTGAAGATATCTATGGAATAACTCAAAACATAACCACAAGTGAATATATTGTGGTATTTGATGAATTTGGATCTAAAAGAGATGAATGGAATGGAACATGCGCAAACTGCAACCGATTTAACACATCTAAAGCTTGGTGTCAACCTTGTGACCTTCAGAAAACCATACAAGGATGGACAAGTGGAAATAAAGATTTCGATGATTGCATTAAAGAATTTCAATTTAAAGCCAAATCTTATTAAAATGTAATCGAATGGATTCCTTTTAACAGATTAGAAAATATTCAAAAGAATGATGACAAGTTTTTGGCGAAGTGGTTAGATGGCGTACGGACAATCAATCATTAGATGTTTTAATTTTTACAGTTACGCACACCATGTATAGTTAAACTTAAAAAACTGACTAGTTCCCAAAATTTATTGGATGTTTTGAAGGAGGTAAGATTATACTTTGTCATCATATACGATTTGTTTAGTCAATAGTGTGTTTACTTAGCCTCTATTATATATTTAATATATTTTGTAAGTTTAAAAATTATATGCAATTAAAGATTGAAGATACCTATGGAATAACTCAAAACACAACCACATGTGAATATATGGTGGTATTTGATGAATTTGGATTGAAAAGAGATGAATATTACGGAAAATGTGCAAACTGCAACAGATACAACACATCTGAAGCATGGTGTCAAACATGTGACCCTCAGAAAACTATACAAGGATGGACAAGCGGAGATGAGGATTTCGATGATTGCATTAAAGAATTTCAACTTAAAGCCGAATCTTATGAAAATGTAGTCGAATGGATTACTTTTAACAGATTAGATAATATTCAAAAGAATGATGACAAGTTTTTGGCAAAGTGGTTAGATGGCGTACGGACAATCGAACATGAGAAGGAAGAATATATACAGTCACGCAGTGTTGTACATTTTCACTGTCCCAGCCTTTTTTTGCCATGTCCCAACGTCCCAGCGTCCCAAGTGTCCCAACTATGTCCCAAGCCTTAATAATTAATAAATTAATTTAAAAATATATAATTATATATTTTTTTAGGTGCTGAACACATTTTTAAAAAAATTTAATTAAATTATCTTAATAAAATTTTAAGTAATTTCAATTTATAAAATTGTCCCAGAATGTCCCAAAATGTCCCAACATATGTCCCAATTGTCCCATGTACAACACTGCAGTCACGTATACCATTTATAGTTAAACTTAAACAACTGACTAGTTCACAAAATTTATTGAATGTTTTGAAGGAGGTAAGATTATGCAATTTCATTATATGCAGTTATTTAATCGATAGTGTGTTCTATTATTTATTTGATACATTTTACAAGTTTAAAAATCAGATGCAATTAGAGAATAAAAATATCTATGGGCTAACCCAAAACGTAACCACAAATGAATATATGTTGGTAGTTGATTAATTTGGGTCTAATAGAAATGATTGGAATGGAAAATGCGTTATTTGTAACAATATAACACGTCACATGCCTGGTGTCAAACATGTGACCCTAAGAAAACAACACGAGGATGGACGAGTGGAAATAAAGATGTCGATGATTTTATTAAAGAATTTCAACTTAAGGCTACATATTTTAATCATGTGATTGAGTGGATTCCTTATGATAGACTAGATAACGTTCAAAAGGTTGGCGATAAATTTTTGGTAACCTGGTTAGATGGAATGCGTTATTTAAATTATAATAAAGAAAGCGAATATGGATATAGATATACACAGTCACGTACGCCATCATACGCGGTAGAGCTTAAAACACTTGTTTCACAAAACTTATAGATATGTTAGATGAAGTAAGATAAAATATTTAATTTATTATTGTTATACTGTTTGTTACATTATTTTAATTTATATTTATATTTAATAAGTTTAAAGAATGTGTACAATTGAAAAATAGTGAACATAAAGTATATGGACTAACCCATAACATTGCAACAAATGAGCATATGTTAGTATTTGACGAATTTGGTGCTACAAGAGCTGAAGTGAATGGAAAATGCGCAAGATGCAACCGATTTAACACATCTACAGCTTGGTGTCGAGCTTGTGACCCTCAGAAAACAGCGCGAGAATGGACAAGTGGAAATAAAGATGTCGATGATTGTATTAAAGAATTTCAACTTAAGGCAACATCTTGTAATGTTGTTGTTGAGTGGATTCCTTATGATAGATTAGATAACGTTCAAAAGGTTGACGACAAATTTTTAGCAACCTGGCTAGATGGAATACGTTATGTAGAGTATAATAATAGTGATGGATACATACAGTCACGTACATCATCATGGGCGGTAACCTTAAAACACTTGGTTCTCAAAATTTATTAGATATGTTAGATGAAGTAAGTAAAATATTTAATTTATTATTGCACTGTTCTACAGTATGTTTCATTATTTAATTCATATTTAAATTTTAAAAGTTTAAAGAATGTGTACAATTAAAGAATAGTGAACATAAAGTATATGGACTAACCCATGACACTGCAACAAATGAGTATATGCTAGTATTTGATGAATTTGGGTCTAAAAGAAAAGAACTGAATGGAAATTGCGCAAACTGCAACCGATTTAACACATCTGAAGCCTGGTGTCAAACATGTGACCCTCAGAAAACAACACGTGGATGGACAAGTGGAAATTCGGATGTTGATGATTGTATTAAAAAATTTCAACTTAAGGCTACATATTATAATGATGTAATTGAGTGGATTCCTTATGATAGATTAGAAAACGTTCAAAAAATTGGCGATAAATTTTTAGCAGCCTGGTTAGATGGAATACTTTATCCACGTTATAATCTTGAAGATGGATATATACAGTCACGTACGGCATCATGCCTGGTAGAGCTTAAAACACTTAGTTCACAAAACTTATTAGATATGTTAAGTGAAGTAAGTAAGATTAAATATTTAATTTATTATTCTAGTGTTTTACTGTATATAGCTTTATTTTAATTCATATTTAATTAGTTTGAAGATTGTGTACAATTAAAGAATAGTGAACATAAAGTATTTGGACTAACCCATGACACTGCAACAAATGATTATATTTTTGTATTTGATGAATTTGGTTCTAAAAGAATTAATTTCAATGTAATATGTGAAATTTGCAACCGATTTAACTCTTCTGATGCTTGGTGTCAAACATGTGACCCTCAGAAAACGACACGAGGATGGACAAGTGGAATTACGGATGTTGATGATTGTATTAAAGAATTTCAACTTAAGGCTGCATCATATAATGATGTGATTGAGTGGATTCCTTATGATAGATTAGATAACGTTCAAAAGATTGGTGAAGGGGGATTTGGAACAGTATTTTCAGCAACATGGTTAGATGGTAAAAGAATAATTTCAAGTGGAACATCGGAACACACACACTCACGTACATCATCATGTGTCGTTGCACTTAAGACATTACCTGGTTCACAAAAGAATTTTTTAAGAGAAGTAAGTTAAGATGATTTGTTTATGGCCAAATATAGATAAATTATTAACATTGTATATTTTACTTTAATTTTATTTAAATTTTATTTAATAAGTTTAAAAGTTATACGGAATTCAGATTAGCGGGATGTAATCTTGAAGTGTATGGACTGACTGAAAATACGACCAATAATGAATACTTGGTGGTACTTCAATACGCAAATAAAGGAAGTCTGCACAAGTTCTTATCATCAAATTTTAGAGAACTTAATTGGAAAAGTAAATTAAAACAACTTATTGATATATCAGAAAATTTAAAAGCAGTTCACAAAGCGAAATATTTTCATGGAGATTTTCATAGTGGTAATATATTGCAAAATCAATATATTAATGGAGATCTAATATCTTACATTACAGATCTAGGGTTATCTAGAAAAAAAGGTGAAACTGATTTAGAAGATAGTATTTACGGAGTTTTACCTTATGTTGCTCCGGAAGTATTAACAGCACGTTCATATACAATAACCGCAGATATTTATAGTTTTGGCATTATTATGACTGAAATGTCTGCAGGAAGACCACCTCATTACAATATTGAGTATGATGAAATGTTGGCTATTCAAATATGCAATGGGTTGCGCCCTGAATTTGCTAAAGGCACTCCTGAGTGTTTTATTCATTTAGCTAATCAATTTTTGGATGCTAATCCTTCTAATAGACCAACTGCATCTGATATTCATGAAAAATTCTCAAAATGGTATACTATAGTAGCTTATGGTACCGCAAAAGATAAAGATGAATTATCAATATTAAAAGCATTCAAATCTGCAGATGAAATTATTCCAACATTATCAACGGAATTGCAGATTTATTCTAAAGATAAACTTACTAGTAAACTTCTTGACTTTAAAAATCTTTCTGAACCAATTAATTGTGGTAAATAATTTTGCTTATTATAATTTGCACTTTTAAAGGCATTCAAATTTGCAGATGAAATTATTCCAACATTATCAACGGAATTGCAGATTTATTCTAAAGATAAACTTACTAGTAAACTTCTTGACTTTAAAAATCTTTCTGAACCAATTAATTGTGGTAAATAATTTTGCTTATTATAATTTGCACTTTTTTTTCAATTAAATTTTTACCATTTATTTTTTTAGATTCAACTAGCTGCAACTTTTCAATTTCAGATAGGTTGTGACGATATTTCAAGTACCGGTAAGCATATATTAATAATTTTCGTCTATTGATTTATAATATTATGGAAATTTATTATTTATTTAAATACTTTAACTCTACAGCGAACAATAATAATTGCTAAGGTGTCTATAATTATGCTGTTAAAGTTACCAAAGTATGCTTGCTAATTGCATTAAATTGCGCTTTTTTAATTCATAAATTTTATGTATTTTAACATTTTTTTTGCAAGAACTTTTAAAATATGTCTATTTTATTTGAGCAAAAAAGTTTAGCACGCGGTATTTGAAATATTTCTCTTATATTGAATTGCGATTTTATTAATGCTAAGCCAAATCCGTTAGTATTTCTTGTCAACAGAATATATGGCATTCTTTGTGGTTTATAACATGAAGTTTTAAAACATGTTAGTTCTATGAAACTTTATGATGCAGTATGTAATGTAGATTCAAGATTTAAATTAAAAAACAATCTTAATATATATTTTTTAATTTTGGTAATATTCTATTATCAAATCATCTAAATTATCTATACTAGCAAATATATTTCATGCTATAGCATATCATGTTAGCAAATATAAATTAAGCTAAATTACGTTGATAACATAATCCCGGACGTCCTAAATATTATAAATAAATGAAAAGTCTTAATCTAATTATTTAATTACAACTTTTTAGTAAATATATATTTTAAAAGATAAAATATGAAATCTAATATATTAAAGCGATTTTTATTTGTACATAGAGTGTATGTACACATGCAATATAAAACCAATTGATATATTAAAAAAAATTCTTGCAAGACTTTAATATAAACTAGCAGTATTGTTTTCAGTACCACTTGATTGGGATCGGATGGAAAAAATAAACGGTTTAGACAGGTTTTTTTATGTTTTTTTTTAGGTATTTAAAACATTATAAAAAACTTTTAAACCATTGACGCTGGGATTAGAATTCGGTTAAATTAAATTGCTGCTTCCGATTGGTTAATTTAGTGTCGTATATTTTATAACTCTCGAATTTATTAAAATACTATTTGCAAGACGCATAAATACATAATTTAGATTTTTTTTTCACTATAGTATGCTTTTTCTACCGTTTAAATGTATGATATAAATTGGTTAATGTCATTTTACCTTCACCCGAACAACGCACCTAGTTTCGCCACCAAAATCAGTCACGAATCGCTTTTTAATTTTCAATCTGCTCAAAGAACAACAATCATGATGTCACGAAAAATAAATGAAGTTTTTTTTTTAAAGAAATAATAGAAGTATTTTTTTTAAGAAATAATCGAAGTTTTTTTTATTAATAAAAAGAAATGACTTTTTTTTAAAGAAACGAAGTTTATATATATATATATTTATTTATTTATTAACCCTCTCTAATTATTTCTCGATTCTTGTTGATTGTTGATTTAATTGATTGGACAGAACACAGAATTCCATTTGATTGTTTTATCGAAAAAACAATTGAAATGGTTAGCACGGAGTTAACTACTAATATTTACAAAATTTTTTCGGAAAAATATAAAATAACCATGATTTTGAATAAAACCCTTTTTTCATAAGTGTACTTTTAAAGATTTTATTACTAATTTAAGTTTTTTTTTATATTAGCGACTTTTTTTTTGTAACATACTTAGTCATGATATAATAAGCATTTTAATTTTTCAGTTGAAGCAGCATAAAGAATTAGAGTTGCACGATAACATATTAGAAATCTTGGGAACCGCCAGATAACGTGTGTAAATAAAAATTATGAATAATGATTCTGGATATATTATTATTACTGACAAAAAGAGTCATTTTAGTACCAAAAGAAATTCTTGAATATGCAGATTATGGAACCCTTTGTCAATATTTGGAACAAAAAGCTAACACGATTAACTGGCAAAAAGAATATGTCTTGCAAAACAACTTATTATTATTGTAAAATTTTTGCATGAAAATAATATAATTCACATGAATCTGGTACTCGATATTTTTTTTTTATATATATCTTTATGAAACAATTTTTGTTATAGAACCTTATTTTTAATTTGCCTTAGCATTCTGAAAACGTTCTTATTCATAAAGCGAATAAATTGATATTTATTTTTAAAATAAATATGAATTTATTCAATATATATTTACAAAGTATCGAAACTTACAAACCTAATTGAAGTTCAGATATATATAGTATTGGAATTCTTCTTTTGCAAATTTCAAGTGGTGTTGTTCCATTTGAATCCGAATCTCCCTATGGTTATGATTTGTTTAATGCTGTCATTCATGGTAAACGCGAAAATGAAATACCCGGAACACCAAATGAATATGTAAAAATATATGAGGATAATGATGTTTCTTTTTTATCTCTTTTTTATCTCTTTTTTATCTATTGGTTAAATTCATCTATTCTATCGGTTGTGTGGGTCCATTAGTTATATTTATATCTATTTATTTATATCAGATATTAAATTATATTTAATGTATAAAATCAATTGTATTCATTTTTCGGAATGCTGGCAACACGATCCAAAACAATACCTATCTATTCAACGTGGGTTTGAGGATTTGAATACTCTTGATCCAGCAATAATATGATGGAAAATAATGATAGTCAAATACCTAATGATATATAGATATGGGAAAATCTGAGTGTGCCAAATTTATTGCAGTATTATCAGACTTATACAAGAAAGAATTAAAGTTAATCTCTTCTGTTATTGAAACTTTTCAAAAAAATGTAGGTGATCCGATGATTTATTAATATATTAATATATTGAATTTATAGTGCTTTCTAATTATTTCATTTTTGTTTATCGTTAGAGTTCATTGTCTACTTCAACTTCAATCGATATTACTTAATTATTTGTCTTTGATTGATTAGACGAAAATGCTTTGCTTAAATTCTTGATATACATATACCATTAATTTTAATTTTATCAAAGAAACATTTTAGGTTTAGAATCTATCAAATATGAACGGATAAAGAGTTTAATTATATAATTTAATTATTCTAAATTGACTCATTTCTAAAGTATACTAGATAATGAACAGCAATTTGACTAGCTTTTTGCAGCAACAAGATAATCTTTGTTGTGTAATTGGCGTTTGAATTTTTGCTGATAAGTTTTTAAAATTTCGTTTATTTGATTAAATATAGTCAAGATCTTTCAACAACGAATTAGTTATTTTTACATTGAAAGTTCATTATAGTGTATATTGATAGTAATTTTCTTGTTTTATATACTAGAGTTATAATTTTAAAAAAAATTATATATAATATGATTTCAAATGTACTGTATGTTCTTGTGCTCTTTTGTCTGCTTTATGACAAAGATTATCGCTTCAAAATTATCGGAAAATGAAAAACATCGCTCATTTGAAAATGAAATGTCACCTACTTCTGTCAAATTTACATTTTCTTTATTTTATTCTGAAACTCCTTACTATGACTATAAAAAAAATCTAAAAAAAAAGGCCCCGAAAATTTAAAAAATCGGAGATAAATAGGTTAAAATTTCATTATGATCTGATTTCACTATCATCTTCCACGATTATTACTTTCGAAGAATTCACTTCAATTGCAGATACTTGTCACGGGATAAATGGTGCACGTGGATCTATAGCGTCGCATGAAAAGCAACACGATTTATTTCATCTATAGTAGCATTTACTGCGGAATAGCTCACTAGTCTAATTTACTTTTGTTCACTCAAACTAAAAAAAAAAGTCTGGTGTTAATATCATTTCACTAATATCGTTATTACTGTGCTGTATCAGTATTACTAACTGAATCCAGTGCACAATTTAGATCCCGTTTCGCAAAAAAACCGATTATTGTAGTTTTAATAATCACTAATATGAATTATGCAATCTTTTAGTAGCTTTAATCTTTTCTCTTAATTTATTCGACAGCACACATAATATATATGTAAAATAGAACAACAATCAAAAGATTACTCAGAATCCAAACTGAAAAAGCAAATAAATGAATTTTTTGAAAAAAAAAACCAAATTAAAGAAACTCCATTCATTGTTTTATTGAAGTAACAATTGAAACGATTAGTACGAAGTTACCTACTAACAGTTATAAAATTTTTTTCGGAAAAATCTAATAAAACAATGATTTTAAATAATATTGTCTTTTCTCAAAAGTATACTTTTAAAGATTTTATTACTACTGTAATGAGGGGTTTCAAAGATAAAATGCGGAAATCTAATTTTAATTGAAATTGGTTACAGATTTATTTTCATATGAGCGATGTATCAACTTTATTTCATTTTCCGATAAATTTGAAATGATGATTTTTGTCGTTGAAAAGCCTATTTATTTCGTTAAATGGGGTCTCCAGACACTCCCATTTCTTTTTCGATTTTAAAATTTTTAAAATACAAGTAACATATGGGCTAATTTTTTCAGTACCCCAAAATTTAAAGGGTATTAACCAATTAGTCGGGGTTATATAGTCATTTGACATCGATATTAAAGTTGATTTTGATGATTTTACAGTACAACTTATACCGTAATTACTCATATAATTTAAATATAAGAATATGGTCACAGAAGATAATAATTGTTTGAATTAACTTAGTAACAGCTTTATATAATTAATTAATAATACATAATTTTTTGGTTATAATATTTGAATAATGAATTGATTGTTGTAAGTTTGTTGATATGTATTAACCATTAATTACTTATATATTACGTCATTTTCATAGAGCTTATTATTAATCAAATATTCTAAATATATTGTTGAAGCTTTTCACACTACTATGTATCTTAATTACACATTCGCTTTACACTTGAAATGGCAAACGGCAAAGTGAAATATAATTCAATAGAAATTCATAATTATCCTAAAAAATTCGAAATTGAATACAATGATCCATCTACTGGAACTTACTATTATACTATCATCTCTGAAGGATTCTATCCGCCACCATCTATTCTTGTCAGAACTAAAAAAAAAACAATAGTTATAGAATTCCTGACGATTATAAAGTCATGGTTAGTTGGGCAAAGAAAAATAAAACACGAAATATTACATGCTCTATTAATTATATGCATAATGATAAAATGCAATTAAAACCATGTTTTAAAATCGAATATGACAAAGATGGATTCCAAACAATTGAATCTTGGCAAAGTGTGACTCATGCAGCAAACTTGTTTGCGCAGGTAAAAGCTTTTAAAAACGTTTTTAATAATATTTAANAACCATGTTTTAAAATCGAATATGACAAAGATGGATTCCAAACAATTGAATCTTGGCAAAGTGTGACTCATGCAGCAAACTTGTTTGCGCAGGTAAAAGCTTTTAAAAACGTTTTTAATAATATTTAAATCATTATTAAAAAAATTTTTTTAATATGTATAAGACATATAATTCTAAAGGAACATCAACACTATCCAGAACTATAGTATTCGGATTACAACTTAAGTGTGTAGAACAAACTAGAGATTATCGCGTAGATCTAATGTTCTTCGACCTCTTGAAACTCTTGGTAATACTGCAAAAAGAAATCGAATCAAACAAATTAGTGAAAAAGTGCATGACTATATAAATGAAGAAACAACACATTTAAATCATAAGGATCCAATACAAATAAAATCACTTACTTTGTCAGTAAATGATCAAGATTGGATAATTGATTATTCAAAAGATGAATTATCAGAAAAAATAAAAAGACAAGCATATGTTTGTGCAATGGATTATAATTATATTTCACGAGATGCTTTTCGATCAATAGCAAAAATCTCTTCAGAATTGGATCGTGAATATATGATTAGTAATGAAAAGCTTAATCTTAATGAAATAATGCAAAATGCTATACCACTTTATGTTATGGATATTAATATAGATAATTCAACAATACTTGAAACAAATAATGATGAAATTCATATTAACGATGAAGAAGTAATTCATGGTATAACTGAGTCAATTGGAAAGGCTAGTTATAGAAGTATAAAAGATATCTTGAAATATATGATTCCATTTTATATTGAAGAAAATATATTAAATCCAAATAGTTCAGATGATGTCGGAATGTAGGGCATCATGTAAAGCATGTAATGATAACATGTTCAATTCTTAATGATATTAGTAATCAACAAATACCTGAACGACATTATACTATAGTTTTATATCCTGGTATTGAAGATTATTATATTTTACAAAAAGTTTTAACACCTTTAATTCATGATTTACAAAATATTTCTCAAAATGGAATTAATGATGAATTTGGCAATAAGTGGAATATTGAATTTTACTTTCCATCAGATTGGAAATTCCTTGCTCTATGTTTAGGGCTGAATACTACTAATGCTATCTATTTTTGTCTTTATTGCAAATGTAACAAAAAAGAAATTGGATTATATAATAAGCATTGGTATAAAAAAAATATGAAAATAATTATTAATAATCATAGCACTTGTCCTGGACATATTCAAAAACTATAATTTTTTATGATACCTTTAGAAAATTGGATTCCGGATAAACTTCATATATTACTTAGCATTACTAATTGTTTATGGAGTTTGGTATTAGCTAAATTTGATATCAATAACAATAAGGTCAAAAATATTGTATGTAAGAAAATGAAACAGATTGGCATTAGTTTTTGTTTCTGACAAGAGCATAATTTACATATATGGAATTTTATATCATTAACAGGTGATAAAAAGCTCAAAATGCTTTGTGAATTTGATCTTACAAAACTTTTTAATAAACAAAGAGCTATACTTATTCAACAGCTTTGGGATAAATTCTACCAACTTTATAGATTATTGCATAATATAGAAACTATTAAAGTTATATTTGAGAATAAAGCAAAAGAGTGGGTGGAGTTATTTTTAACACCAACATTAGGAACACCAAATACATCAGAATTTATTAAAGGACTTTATAAACCATCAGACATTACACCATATATACATCATCTTTATAATCATATTCCAGATATGATTCAGAATCATAATAAATTAGGAATTCGGGCATTTTCTTGTGCTCCAGTTGAAAAAAAAATCATCAACAAACAGTATACTTTTTTAATAAAACATTTAGAGACGGAGGAAATAAAACTCAATCTGCTTCAATTTTAGAAATATTACAGCAAGAAAACAAATTATTATATTTTATTAAAAATCGAATACCATTAGCTTTTAAGAAATCCAAACACCTTTATATTAAAGAGAAATTACAATATTATATTATTCTCTAAATAAATAAATCAAAATTAATTATATTGTTTAATTAATTTAAATAATAAATTAATATTTAATTACCGTTGAGTTTGATAGCTAATAGTATCAACTTGAAACTTAATAATAATAAATCCTGTAGAAATTGTATATTGGCGAGCATCTGTTATTGCTTCGGTATGCCATTCAATTTTTATTTCGGGTGCTTTTTGAAAATCTAATGGTGATGAAATATATAGCATTATATATGCTTTTTGATCAAATTCATACCACCGCCCACTCCATTCAGTATCTCTTAATATCATTGCCATTGTTGCATCTGCATTTTGACCTTTAAAAAGACATGTATGTTTAAAAGTTTCATGTTGATAAAGCCCTTTTATACTCTTGAATCGTTTTACTTGACATAAAGTGCATAAATAAGGTTTAGATATTTGATTTTTCGAACGTTTATTACTTGTATTTGTTGTTACAATAGAATTTGAATTAATATTTCGCCATATTCATATCGATATTTTTTAAAAAAAATACTGTTGCTAACAATAATCTTTAATTAATAGTACCGTGTATATCGGGTAATCGATGTATTAGTAATATCAAAATAAAATTTACATTATAACATTATACGTAATAATGATATCATTAATAAATGTAAACACAATCGGCTTATTATTGATTGATTAACAAAAATTCTCTATATCAAATCACAAAAAAGTAATCGGTTAAGGGGTGGGGTAATCGGTTAGACGCAAATCCTTATATGTAATTTTTTAAATTTGGGTACCTTTTAGTAACGTACATGTCAATTGACTGTTTAATATCTAATTATTATTGCTCGATCATCTGACTTTATACAAAAAACTGAATGACTTTATTTACAAATTCTGAAAAACATATGGGATTAGGGCTCGCTACCCTATTGGCTCTAATATACATAATCACATTTTCCACCATAACGACATGCATTCATCATAACAGCAAACGAAATGGACACCTATGATGCCTTCATATAGAGGGAAACCGTCGAGTCTTCCCATAGCTGAAAAGAGAATCGGTAACGTGTTCCTGCCGGTATGAGCGAGGTTCATTCTTATGGTCCTTGCTTTGCCACTTGCAGCCGTGGAGCCAATACAACAACTGGTCCTTGCAATGCCACCTGCAGCCGTGGAGCCAAATACAACAACAGGTCCTTGCATTGCCACTTGCAGCCGCGTATCCAACTACCTCTGGTCCTTGCACTGCCACTTGCGGCCGTGGATCCAGGTACACAACAGGTCCTTGCACTGTCACTTGCCACTTGCAGCCGTGGAGTCAGGTATACATACTATCGGTCCTTGCACTGCTAATGCAGCCGTGGAGCCTTCTTCACTGAGATTCTTGGCCTTAAATACACCTCCCGTATCACTGGTTCATACTTGGCCACAGTCATTATCGCTTACCCTACAAGTTACAAAATCTCACGACAATAATCAAAGAATAACCATAAAAGGATACATGTACATGATCAGTCATAAAGTCATCTGATCTCGCAATAATCATAGCCCTGTCACTTCGTTGACAGGCTTTTCATTATGGTCCTTGCACTGCCACTTGCAGCCGTGGAGCCAAATACAACAACTTGGCCTTGCACTGCCACTTGCAGCCGTGGAGCCAAATACAACAACTGATCCTTGCACTGCTACTTGCAGCCGTGGATCCAACTACCTCTGGTCCTTGCACTGCCACTTGCAGCCGTGGAGCCAGGTACAAAACTGGTCCTTGCACTGCCACTTGCAGCCGTGGAGCCAGGTACACTACAGGTCCTTGCACTGCTAATGCAGCCGTGGAGCCTGACATAACAAAAGAAACAACACAGCTTGCTTGAATTCGGGTGGGTAAGGGAGGTAGATAGAGCCAGTCTTCACAAGGCGAGCGATAGCGAAAAGAAAGATAACCTTCTTTACCGAAATTCTTGGGTTCATACTTGGCCACGGTCATTATCCCTTACTCCCATTATCGATCTAACAATAATCATAACCATGTGAAAATCAAAATCATATGCAAATCTGAAATTACCTGTAAAAACAAGTTACAAAATCTCACGACAATAATCAAAAGAATAACCATAAAAGGATACATAACAAAACCTGTACGTGATCGGTCATAAAGTCATCTGATCTAGCAATAATGATTGCCCTGTCACTTCGTTGACAGGCTTTTCATAAAAAATTAATCATTTAAGGGATCTTTGGTCAAATTTTATAAGTTTTAGTGACCAAAAAAAAGGTCCAACTGAAAAAATTAGCCCAGATGAGATTTTTCAAACGCTCAAAATGCGCCACTCATTTGTTAACTTTGAAACCCCTAATTTAAGTTTTTTTATATTGACGACCTTTTTTTTGGTATCATACTTATTTATGATATAAGAATCATTATAATTTTTCAGTTGAATCAGCATAAAGGATTAGAATTAAACGATAACATTTTAGAAATTTTAGGTGCCCAGACAACATATGTAAATAAATATTATGAATAATGATTTATGAATAATGGATAAATTATTATTACTAACAAAAAATATAACGGTTTAAAATCAAATATAACCAAAAGAAACCATGTTGGTTCTTGAATATGCTGATGATGGAACCCTTTGTCAATATTTGGAACAAAAAGCTAACACGATTAACTGGAAAAAAAGAATATGACTTGCAAAACAACTTGTCAGTGCTGTAAAATTTGCATGAAAATAATATAATTCACATGAATCTGGTGCTTATTATTCCTTTTTTTTATGTTTTAACCAATTTTTGTCATAGAATCTTATTTTTAATTTTGTCTTAGTATTCTGAAAACGTTTTTTGTTCATAAAGGCAATATAAAATTAAATGAATTTGGAACATCTAGATATCAGATTTATTTTTCAAACATATATAAAATTTATTCAATATATAGATCCTCAATATTTACAAAGTATTGAAACTTACAAACTTAATAGAAGCTTGGATGTATATAGTATTGGAATTCTTCTTTGGCAATTTCGAGTGGTGTTGTTCCATTTGAATCCGAATCTCCCTATGGTTATGACTTGTTAAATGCTATCATTCGTGGTAAACGTGAAAATGAAAACCTGGACTCCAGATGAATATGTAAAAATATATTATTTCTTTTTAATATCTATTGGTTATATTCATTAACTCTATTTGTTGTGTGGGTCCATTAGTTATATTTATATCTATTAATTTATATTAAATTATATTTAATTTCTAAAATCAAATATATTTATTTTTCAGAATGCTGGCAACACAATCCAAAACAACACCCATCTATTCAAAGTGTTTTTGAAGATTTGAATACTCTTGATTCTAGCAATGATATGATGGAAAATAATGATAGCTAAATACCTGATGATCGATTAGAAATGGGAAATTTGAGTGTGGCAAATTTATTGCAGCGTTATGCGGACTTATACAACGAATAGACGAAAGAATTAGAGTTAATCTCTTTTGTTATTTCAACTTTTCAAAAAACTGTAGTGATTCGATAATTTTATTAATAATAAATTTATAGTGTTTTCTAACTATTGCATTTTTTTTTATTTTTTATCGTTAGAGTTGAAAATTTATCATTGTCTACTTCAACTTCAATCGATAATACTTATTTATTTTTCTTTAATTGATTAGACGAAAATGCTTGATTAAATTCTTGATATAAATATACTACTACCGTAATTTTATGTTTCTAGAATTTTCATTTAATTTTATCAAAGGAAACATTTTAGTTTTAGAATCTAAAAATATGTAAATTCCTTTCTGAACTCGTAAGAGATATTAGATGAATGAATAAAGAGATTTAATTATATTTAATTTAATTATTCTAAATTTGCTACATTTCTAAAGTATACTAGATAATGAACAACCATTTGACTAGTTTTTTGCTGAATGATATTTTTAAAAGAAATATTTTAACAAAATAATCTTTGTTATGTAATCAGCGCTGGAACCTTTATTGATAAAGTTTTTTATAATTACGTTATTGATTAAACTCTTTCAACAATGAACTGGTGATTTTTACATTAATAGTGTGATTTTCATGTTTTATAACCATGTTTGTTATAATCTTAAAAAACTATATAATTTGAATATTTCACATGAATATTCTTGTGCTCTTTTGTCTGAATTGTAGTTCTTTAATTTAATATTTCCAAATCCATTTATTTTTATTGTTTACAGGATCATTTATTTATTCATTTGAGTTCTGTCATCATAAATTCTGGGACAATTGTACGTAAAAATTTAATCAGATATCATTTTGATTTCGCATATAAAAGCATAATCTTGGTAATGAATTTATCAAGATGCTTTATTTTGTTATAGCCTTGCAACCTTGACAAAGTATAGTTATAATATCTTTAATAAATTTTATCATATCATCATTTTTATTAAATATTAAAACCATAATAATAAACTCACGATAATTTATTGTTTTCGTTATTATGCGAACAAGATAGATTTAACACTTATAAATTCGTTATTTATTGGAATTATGACTGTAAATCGAGACAGACACTTATCTAATTTGTATTCATAATTTACTTAGCTTGTGTTTTTTTTTTCTGCTAGCTGACTTCTCTTGAAATACAAAAAGTTCAGAACATAAATTAGACTTTAATAAACATGCATTTCTAAAATGACAAAAAGCTCAACACATAAATTTCAACCTGCCAAAATCTAAAAATTTAATTATTATCCAAGCTTTATAAACGAATGTAATAATAAAAATAAGCATCATAAATTCAAAAAAGCTTAATTAATTCGCCCTAATATTCAACGCTTAGCTTTTTAAATTTAACCAAAATTTATGAGGACAGTTATAAGACATAAGTTATTTATAATTCTTAAAGCTAATTCTTAAATATATTAATATTTAATCTGAACATAGAAGATAGGACCAGAATCTGTACAAAGTACCCGAATAATAATGATTAAGTTTTGAATGTGCTAAAAGATCCCACGATGGGTCCTTTTGAACGCTTGGAAATTCTATTCCTGATTACAAATTCTGATGACCATAGGAAACAATCAAATGCTGCAAAATATTGTTAGCATCGGTATTAAGGCAAATTTTAAAGCATAGATAATATTAAAATTTTTTGCAATGAATTTCTTTAAGACTTGAAAAGAAAGTTTCATAATAAAATTACAGTCTGCCGACGATTTCAATTTTTTTTAGTTTTATATTTGCAAAGTAAAAAGTTGCGTGATTTATTTTGTCCAATCAGAGATACAGTAATATATTAAATTAGGTTCCCACTAAACGATGCAGTTTAGTTTTGTGTTACGTGCTGTGTTATATAACAACTGCATCTTTCCCTGTAACACATTAAATCACCTTATAATTATCAAAAAATACTAATGGAAAAGTGCACGAATTGCAATAGCACATATATAGCATATAGAGCTTGGTGTCAAAGATGCGATACTCATAAATTAATACATTGGTGGACAAGTGGAAATAAGGATATCGATGATTACATTAAAGAATTTCAACTTAAAACTGCCAGCTATGAAGACATAATCGAATGGATTCCTTTTAATAGATTTGAGAATGTTCAAAATAATTCTGATGGAATATTGCAACCTGGTTAGATGGAATACGATATGTAAATTATAACGAAAATGAAGATAGATACATACAGTCACGTATACCATCATGCACAATGGAGCTTAAAATTCTTAGCTCACAAAACTTATTAGACATGTTAAAAGAAGTAAGACAAAATATTTAATTTATTATTGTACTGTTCTATTATATATTGTTTTATTTAATTAATTTTTTATATTTAATAAGTTTAAAGAATATGTACAATTAAAGAATAGTAAACATAGAGTATATGGATTAACTCATGACACCGCAACAAATGAGTATATGTTGGTATTTGATGGATTTGGATCTAAAAGAAAATAATGGAATGGAAGATGCGCAAACTGCAACCGATTTAACACATCTAAAGCTTGGTGTCAAACATGCGATCCACAGAAACTAATACAGGGGTGGACAAGTGGAAATAAGGATGTCGATGATTGCATTAAAGGATTTCAACTAAAAACAACCAACTATGAAGACGTAATCGTATGGATCCATTTTAATAGATTAGATAACGTTCAAAATCATTGTGATGAATTTTTGGCAATCTGGATAGATGGAATACGATATGCAAATAAATCAAAAATGAAGATAAATATGAATGGATACAGTCTCGTACACCATCATGCGCAGTGGAAATTGAAATTTTTAGCACGCAAAATTTAATAGATATTTTAAAAGAAGTAAGATTAAAGATTTAATTTTTTACTATTATTAAATACATAATATGCAGGCCTATTTTAATTTATTATATATGTTTAATAAGTTTACGGATTATGTACAATTAAAAGATAGGAATTTTAAAGTATATGGACTAACTCAGAATACCACAACAAATGCATATATGTTAGTATTTGATAGATTTGGTTCCAAAAGAAATTATGGAAACGGAAAATGCATATGCTGCAACCGATATAAAACGTCACCAGCTTGGTGTGAAACATGTGACCCTCAGAAAACAACACAAGGATGGACAAGTGGAAATAAGGAAGTTGATGATTGCATCAAAGAATTTCAACTTAAAGCTACCAGCTATGAAGGCGTAATCGAATGGATTCCTTTTAATCGATTAGATAATATTCAAAATATTGGTGATAGATTTTTAGCAATCTGGTTAGATGGCATACGGACAATCAAAATGAAGAGAAAGAATATATACAATCACGCACACCATGCATGATTACACTTAGAAAACTGATTAGTTCACAAAATTTATTAAATGCTTTGAACGAAGTAAGATTATTCTTTTTCATCATATACAATTTGTTTAGTCAATAGTGTGTTTACTTATCCTCTATTATATATTTAATATATTTTGTAAGTTTAAAAATTATATGCAATTAAAGATTGAAGATATCTATGGAATAACTCAAAACATAGCCACAGGTGAATATATGGTGGTATTTGATGAATTTGGATTTAAAAGAGAACTACTGAATGGTAAATGCGCAAACTGCAACAGATACAACACATCTAAAGCTTGGTGTCAAACATGTGACCTTCAGAAAACCATACAAGGATGGACAAGTGGAAATAAGGATTTCGATGATTGCATTAAAGAATTTCAACTTAAATCCAAATCTTATGAAAATGTAATCGAATGGATTCCTTTTAACAGATTAGAAAATATTCATAAGGATGATTTGGCGAAGTGGTTAGATGGCGTACGGATAATCAAACATGAGAAAGAAGAATATATACAGTTACGCACACCATGTATAGTTAAACTTAAACAACTGATTAGTTCCCAAAATTTATTGGATGTTTTGAAGGAGGTAAGATTATATTTTGTCATCATATACAATTTGTTTAGTCAATAGTGTATTTACTTAGCTTCTATTATATATTTAATATATTTTGTAAGTTTAAAAATTATATGCAATTAAAGATTGAAGATACCTATGGAATAACTCAAAACACAATCACACGTGAATATATGGTGGTATTTGATGAATTTGGATCTAAAAGAAAAAAAACGAATGGAAAATGCTCAAACTGCAACAGATACAACACATCTAAAGCTTGGTGTCAAACATGTGACCCTCAGAAAACTATACAAGGATGGACAAGTGGAGATAAGGATTTCGATGATTGCATTAAAGAATTTCAACTTAAGGCCGAATCTTATGAAAATGTAATCGAATGGATTCCTTTTAACAGATTAGATAATATTCAAAAGAATGATGACAAGTTTTTTGGCGAAGTGGTTAGATGGCGTACGGACAATCAATCATGAGAAGTTTGAAGTTTTACAGTCACGCACACCATGTATAGTTAAACTTAAAAAACTGACTAGTTCACAAAATTTATTGGATGTTTTGAAGGAGGTAAGATTATACCATTTCTTTATATGCGGTTTATTTAATCGATATTGTGTTCTATTATTTATTTAATACATTTTTTTATAAGTTTAAAAATCAGATCCAATTAGAGAATAAAAATATCTATGGACTAACCCAAAACGTAACCACAAATGAATATTTGTTAGTATTTGATGAATTTGGTTCTATAAGATATGAGGAGAATGGAAAATGCGTAAATTGTAACAGATATAACACGTCACCAGCTTGGTTTCAAACATGTGACCCTCAGAAAACAACACGAGGATGGACGAGTGGAAGTAAAGATATCGATGATTGTATTAAAGAATTTCAACTTAATGCTACATATTATAATGGTGTGATTGAGTGGATTCCTTATGATAGACTAGATAACGTTCAAAAGGTTGGCGATAAATTTTTAGCAACCTGGTTAGATGGAATACGTTATGCAGATTATAAAAAAAATAAAAAAAATAAATATAAATTTGAATTTATACAGTCACGTACGCCATCATACGCGGTAGAGCTTAAAACAATTGGTTCACAAAACTTATTAAATATGTTAGTTGAAGTAAGATGAAATATTTAATTTATTATTATTATACTGTTTGTTGCATTATTTTAATTCACATTTATATTTTAAAAGTTTAAAGAATGTGCACAATTAAAGATTAGTGAACATAAAGTATATGGACTAACCCATGACACTGCAACAAATGAGTATATGTTAGTATTTGATGAATTTGGGTCTAAAAGAGTAAGTTTGAATGGAAAATGCGCAAACTGCAACCGATTTAACACATCTAAAGCTTGGTGTCAAACATGTGACCCTCAGAAAACAACATGTGGATGGACGAGTGGAAATAAAGATGTCGATGAATGTATTAAAGAATTTCGTCTTAAGGCTACATCTTGTAATGTTATTGAATGGATTCCTTATGATAGATTAGATAACTTTCGAAAGGTTGGCGACAAATTTTTAGCAACCTGGTTAGATGGAATACGTTATGTAGATGAAGATGAATATACAATCGCCATCATGCACGGTAAATCTTAAGACACTTGGTTCACAAAACTTATTAGATATGTTAAATGAAGTAAGATAAAATATTTAATTTATTATTGCACTGTTCTACAGTATGTTGCATTATTTAATTAATATTTATATTTTAAAAAGTTTAAAGAATATGTACAATTAAAGAATAGTGAACATAAAGTATATGGACCAACCCATGACTCTGCAACAAATGTGTATATGTTAGTATTTGATGAATTTGGGTCTAAAAGAGAACGTTGGTTAGGGATGTTACGGTCCGTCAAGGACCGCGGTCCGGACCGGTCTTTTGAACCGGTCTAAGCAGTCCACGGTCCATAAATTGGGACCGGTCCGGATCAGTCCGTCCCTAAAAAAAAAAAAAAAAAAAA